>JAPTYQ010055033.1:0-10247 GCA_029814465.1 Ostorhinchus cyanosoma
AACAGAACCAGAACTGAAAGACTCTGGGCTGGAAACAAAAAGCCTTTACCAGCTGGGATACTTTCCAAAGGGGGCGGAGCCTGCTGTAAACTCTGCAGGGTGCCCAAACATCTGCAGACGCTATTATTTTGTTTTCTGTTAGTTTGAAAGTGTAAATGATGGAAATAAAATCTAACTTTTTGACGTATTATAAGAATGTTTCATCTGTAATTTGACGCCTTTTGGAGATTTTTCCTTCTTTCCTCGGCTTCTTTATGCACATTAATACACATTTTAACCTGCGGTGTCCAAACTTTAAAGCCCCACTGTATATACTAATACTTACTGACAGAAGTACTACAGTGTTAAACTAGTGTTTTCATTTGCTGACTACAGTATTGATAGATGGACAGAACAGACACATATTTAGGGTTAGAGCTGTTTTTACAGAGACGTGTTAAGTGGTGTAGTGGGTTAAGTCTACACTTTATACTATGACTCCACAAGTTCGTGACCAACATCTGCACGTTATTTCTTTAAATTGGTAAATCAAATGAATCGATTTGGAATTGATTCACAACAGATGAACGAACCAAAAGAATTGAGTTAGTTAAAAGAATCGGACTTTCCATCACTAATGAACACTGAGAGTAATGTCAGCATTCAGAATACACATTTCAGATTGTCATAAATTATTGTTCTGTACACTTAGAAAAAAAGAAAAAAAAAATTGTAAAAAAAAAAAAAAAAAAAAAGATTGAAAAAATTATAATGCAAAACAATAAATTCTACATAAAATGATTGGTAAATTTGAATTGAAAATAATAAAATCTATATTAAATAATGGAAAAATATGGATACAAAATAAACAAACATTTAAAAGTAATTGAAAAAAGTGGAAAAGAACTTAAATTAAGAATTAGTGAAGTATCTATAGGCCTTTGAAAGGTATGTATCATATATGATACATGGGTCACTGGAGGGTTAACATACACAGATTAGCATTAACATGGGGCCTCTATGGGGGGGGCACAGGTAAGTGCCCATCAGGCCCATGTGTTCAGATGACCCTGGTTTTGTTGTTCTCAAGATCATAGTTTGGCTTTTTGTATATGATATTGTAGCATCAAACTAACTCTGGGATTCTTTAACGTTTCATTCTGTAGGCGTCGTCTGAGTTGGTGGAGAGTCCACCCCAGGATGGAGCTGAAGAGGAGGATGTTTCCAGCGGCTGTTTGGGATAAAGCAAACTAAAGCTCACACCAGGATAAGATGTTCACCTTTCCCTGGAACCAGGGCTTAAAGGGTTAATATGTGGACCTGCGTCTCAGATTCCCTCCCTGTCAACTCCACTATTCGGTCTCTGCTCATAAAACTGTCTGATGTTTGAGAGTCTGGTTTCCACCAGTTCTATATGTACAGTGTCATGAGATACCGTTTGTTATGATTTGGCGCTCTACAAATAAAATTCATTTGGTTGATTGCTGTGCTGCTCTTGGATGAACATGTGTACTTTACCTATAGTGAAAAACAATCCGTAGACATCTGTTTCATGGCTTCATTTTGGGAATATGTCATAGTGTAGGCTTATCATACATGCCTCACCAGCAAACAGGATATGGGCGGGGCTTCTGGGTACAGGCAGGGCCAGCGCTCACTGGCATTAAATGTCATTAAACTTTTGTCTCCGTGTTTGTTGTTGCTGCATGGAATTCTCATTATTCCCACAATGCACTTCACAACAAAATTTCTGAAAAGGCCTGAGTGACATGTTGGTTTGTTCTGGAAACAATCGGACTGTTTCTGATGGGGGCATCTATGAAGGCGTTCACCACCATGGAGGTGGTTCAGGAGCAAAAGCACAGACAGACGAAGGACTGGGGTTGGACACATGTGGACGAACATCTGGGACCAAAGGCACCCCAGCATTTAAGGTGGTTAAGCAGAAATCAGAACTGGGATTATATGACTTCACTTTATACTGTTTTACTTTTACCTGCATGTGGACTTTCTCATCTTTTTCTCTGATTCACTCAGATGTAATTGTATTGACATTCTCAGTTGTGTATAAAATCATTCCATTTCACAGGCTGGATAATCTGTAGTAGTTTCATTCAGATGTGAAGGACCGCCTGGTTTCACCTTCATGAGTAGGTTCATCTGCAAGGCCTTATTCAGTGGAGTCAGGAAAAACATGCATGATTTGTTGACAAGGATTATGCAATGTTAGATAACTTTATCCTTGAACATGATAATTCAATCCTGTGGTCAGCTGTGAGGGCCAGAAAATCAATGTGATTCAAGTAAATGGAAATGTTTTACAGTATAAAACCAAGGCTCTTTGACCTGGAGCCTTAAAATATTCTTAATTATATTGAATCTGGTGCATTCTTTGCAAAAGTACATGTATAATATAAAATATGTGTTAAAATGCACACGCTCTGTATGCTGATGTCAACCTCTGCAGATTCATTAGACAGATTAGAACGATGATGTTTTTGTGTTCCTTGTACACTGTCTGACAGGATATCCTAGAATTTGGTTTTGAGTGACATGTTGGTTACAAAAAAAAAAAAAAAATCAGTAAATGTTACAAAGTGTGCTGGCCACCCCGCTATGTCCCAGCATGGGCAAACAGTAACAGTGAGTAACACTGTGCAGATGGTATAACCTTATATAATGTTACGAAAGAGCTGGGCCCACGTCAGGTCTGCTGTTTGTTTGACAGCGCTGAGTGCAAACTCTGTCTGAGACTGGAGTCTGAGTGGGATCACTGGAATCCATCTACGAATGTGGCACCTGCCAGGAATGGACAACATGATATCCACAGCGGTGTTGAGGTTGGATAGAACTATGGCTCAAAAAACACTGACACCCCCAAGTTTGGGATTTGTCCTAAAAAGGATGTAATACTTCACTCCCTATTGTTAAATACAATCAAAATCAAATCAAATATGATCAGGTAAATAAAAAAATAATACAAATTTAATAGATAAAACAAATGGTGAATTTACTCCTCTAACAGTGAGATGCCCAGTTCGGCTAAAACACGTGTGTAAACACAGGTTGAACTGCGGTGGCATCTGTTTGTGCAGATCCCTTTAACCAGTCACATGGAAGCTACCGGAAGCTCGACCTGTGTCTGAGTATCTCACAGAAGAATGTGAAAGAAAGAATCCCACGTGTTTAGTCAGTGATGCTGTAACTTTATCAGCAGGTGAGCAAACACAGCAGACCTGACAAAACACAAAAAACACAACCAGGCCAACAAACCAGGAGGGAAACATGACACAGATGTGAAATGAGCTTTTCACCGCTGTCAACTTCATGTACCAACATCCATGCAAAGCAAAAAGAGTTCTGTCCATGAGTCTGAAAACCAGACAGATCAAACCCCTTACACTGACTTGAGACCTTCCTATACACAAATGACTTTATTCAGGGATAACAGATGTGGTGTGGAGGGGAAAAGGGGGGGGGCAGTGGACAAGGAGGGCAGAGTGTTGTGAGCGAACTCTACCCAGATGAACTGCTGGCTCCAAGTTGTGGGGTGGGAAGAGGCCAGAAGGTGCAGGTTCATCTCCAGAACCTGATTAATCCTGATTAATCAAAACTGGACACAAATTGGGACCCCCAGTCTGACACAATATGCGGAGAATCCATGTACATGACTTACATAATTCAACAGGACCCCTGCTGTGTCCCTGGCTGAAGGGTGTTTTGGCAGAGGAATGAAGTGTCATCCTGGAAAACTGATCAACCACTGTCAGAACCATCGTCTTATCGTCCGAAGGAAGCAGCCCGCTGACAGAGTCCATGGAGATGTGGCTCCATTGATGCGTGGGGATCGACAGACGTCATAGTAAGCTGGCGGGATGCGGATGGGTCGACTTGACCTGTGCACAAACAGAACCGGAAGGAACATACTCCCTCACTTCTCTCTCCACACACTCCCACCAGAACCTCTGCCAAATGAATGCTAAGGTTCTTCTGGCACCAGGATGACAGGCCAGCTGGCAGGCGTGGTCCCGGTGGATAACCTGGGACCTCATGGTGGGAGGAACATGCAGGAGCCCCTTGGGACCGACAGGGTGAGTGGCCTGACCCTCATTGGCCTTCCGCACCAGCTCCTCAATCTCTCACTCTGCCACTGATGCAGGGCAGAAGCAGGATGTTCTCGGGCTCCTCCTGTGGAGAAGAAGGAGAATACAGGTGGGATAGAGCCTCTGGCTGTCACGTCAGCCTCCAGATGTTACTCTAGTTTTGTCTGTCATTTCCTGTTTTATTTTGTTAAGTTCTCCTCGTGTGTCATGTCTGGTGTCTTTGCTTCCTGTTCCCCATTACTTCCACCTGTGTGACTACCTTTCCCCGCCCTGATTTGCCACACCTGTGTCTTGTTTTCTGCTGTTCCTTTTGTGTATTTAAGCCCTGCGTTTCCCTCTGTCTGTGCCGGTTCATATTCTACCCTCGTGTGATACTTACCATTGTTTTTTGGATCTGTCTGTCTGCCTGTTTTTGACCCGGTTTGCCCTTTGGACTCCTACCTTTTTGCCTAACCCTTGTCTGTGCCTCCGCCTCAACTGTTCAATGTGTGACGACCTTCCTGCCTGTTTTTTGGTACTTGAGCTTGCCTGATCCCTTATGTCCTATTGCCTGTCCCTTTGCCTCCCTGTGTCTGACCTAGTTTGGACTCTGGCTATCTTCTGCTTTTCTTTAGTCAGGTTACTGGCGCATGTTGCCGGTTTGGGCTGCGAAGTCCAGTCTCTGGCCCAGGTTCAGGATCCTGTGAGGAGCCCAAGTCCCTTTCCCTTCGAGGATATATATTTTGCTGTTTTTTGTGATCTGTCATTTTTTTACTGTGTTGAATAAACACTGTGATCATTTACGTCTGTCTCCGGGTCTTGCAATTGGGTTCAGACCTCTTACATAAGTCATTACAGCACGAACTGGCCCAGCAATGAACCCAGCAGACCTCGATCAGGTCCAGGAAGCTACCCGGTCTCAGGGAGAGCGCCTGGGAGGACATGAACAGGTCCTACACTCGTTGCTGGGATAAGATGACCCAGCTCTCCACTCAGGTCATGCAGCTCACCTGTACCCAGGCACCTTCGACCTCGCCGCCGGTCGAGCCTGTGCCTGACGCTCCACCTGCGAGGTGCTCGGAGGAGCCCAACATTCCTCCTCCCTCCAAGTATACAGGAAACCCGGACTCATGCAGAAACTTCTTTACTGATATCCAGTTGATTTTTTTATGCACAGCCATGGAGTTTTTCTGAGGATTCATCTAAGATAGCCTACATGGCTGGTTTGTTGGAAGGACCACCTCTGAGTTATTTCAACGCCCTGTTTGAAGGAAAGTCTCCTGTCACCTGTTCTTTTGACCTTCTAATGACAGAACTTGTATATTGTAAGGTGTATGACCATCCTGTTCGGGGGCAACACGCTGGCCATCAGTTGATGAGGCTGAGACAGGGTGGGAGCCCTATCTGATAATATGTTAGTGAAATTCGTTCTTTGGCAGTTGAGTCTGGTTGGAACAATAATGCTTTAATAATTGCCTTCCAGGGCGCCCTCAACCGTAACATTGGTTGTGAGATGGCTCTCAGACAAGAGCTTAAAACATTGGAAGACGTCATCGCAGCTACAATTCAGGTGTCAGATCAGATGTCAGCATGGCAGTCAGAGTCTCCATGGGTCCGCTCTTCATCATCCACTTTGAGTAATTCACGTGATAAGCTCCTCATACCGGTAGTCGAGTCTGGCAACAGCTTTAAGGAGGAACCCATGCAGTTGGGGCAGACACACCTGCCGGCTGAGGTACACCAACATCATCTGTCAGTGGGTTTATGTCTGTATTGTGGTCAGGAGGGTCATAGAGTGATTAACTGCCCACTCAAGTCCAAGAAAGCTCCGGGTGAGGGCACGTTAGTCAGCTGAACTCTTTATGTGTCCAATTCCTCACATTTGCAACCTGTGGTCTGTCTCTACACTGACTCTGTCATTACAGCATTCCATCCTGATAGACTCCAGCTCTGACCCCAACCTCATGGATGTCAATCTCACTCAGAAGCTCAACCTCAGGCTATCACGTGCACAGCATCTGTTGGAGGCTCAGGCTCTGGATGATCACCTAATTTGTCATGCGACCCACCGTACTCAACCAGTGACTGTTCGGTTCCTAGATGGTCATTCAGAGGAACTGTGCTTTCATATCTACCAGTCTGACTCTCATCCCCTTATATTAGGTCAACCCTGGCTTCAGCTACATAACCCCCATATTGACTGATACACCAGAGAGGGCCAGTCCTGGGGAGAGGGGTGTCTGTCCTGTGGTCGATTGGTCAAGGGTCCTGTTTCGTCCACTCTGCCTACCCAGGTGACGGTGGCACCAGTCCTCTCTACGGAGAAACCAGAGTCAGATTTCCCTGCTTGGAACAAGGTACCTGAATGTTATCATGACCTGAAACAAGTGTATAACAAAGCACATGCTACTGCCTCACAGACCCTATGACTGTGCCATCAATCTTGGTCCTGGTACCTGTCCTCCCAAGGGGAGGTTACATTCCCTGTCTGGTCCTGAAATGGCGGCCATGAAAAAGTATGTTGAGGAGTCATTGACATCTGGACTCATTCGCCCTTCGTCATCCCCCGCAGGAGCGGGATTCTTCTTCATTGAAAAGAAAGACAGGACATTAAGGCCCTGCATTGATTATCGAGGACTTAATGAGTTCACAGTCTGGAACAGGTATCCACTACCCCTGATGTCTTCCGCATTCAAACTGTTGCACGGAGCTAAGATATTCACCAATCTTGATCTTTGGAGCGCATACCATTTGGAACGGATCCGAGAGGGGGATGAATGGATGATGGCGTTTAATACCCCTAGTAGACACTAAATATTTGGTGATGCCTTTTGGATTGACCAACAAGAAAGAAAGTTTATTCAGGGGGTTCAACAGTGTGGCTGCCCCTCTGCATCATCTCACATCTCCCAAGTCTGTGTTCAGATGGAGTCCAGAAGCTGAGGCTGCTTTCCAGTTATTAAAGAGAGCTTTCACATCAGCTCCCATCCTGTCAGTCCCTGATCAGGCTCTTCAGTTCGTGGTTGAAGTTGAGGCCTTGAATCTAGGTATTGGGGCGGTTATCTCCCTGCGTTCTCCGAGGGATAACAAGCTCCACCCCTGTTCTTCCTCTCGAGGAAGATGTCTAAAGCTGAGAGGAATTACGGCATTGGTAACCGGAAACTATTGGCGGTCAAAGTGGCCCTGGAGGAATAGCAGCATTGGCTCGAGGGGTCTGAGATTCTGTTTCTGATCTGGACTGATCACAAAAACCTTGAGTATCTGTGGTCCGCCAAGCGGCTCAACTTACGGCAGGCCAGGTGGGCTCTCTTTTTCAAATTTCTGTCATATTGACCCGGCTCCAAGAATGGGAAGCCGGATGCTTTGTCTAGAGTTTTCATGCCTGATTAATCCTATAAGGAACCTGAACCCATACTACCCAGGTCATGTGTTGTGGGTGCCTTTCAATGGACTATTGAGAAGGCAGTCCTGGATGCCCTCAGAGGCTGTGAGGTCCTGGATGGTGGACCACCAGTTATATGTCCCTGTCAGCCTTCGTTCTCAGGTGGTTCACTGGGCCCACACCTCCAAGATAGCATGCCACCCGGGAGTCCAGCGAACCCTGTTCATCATAAAACAATGGTTCTGGTGGGATACCATGGACAAGGAGGTGGAAGAATATGTGGCAACCTGTCCCACCTGTGCGGCGTGTAAAGCGTCTACCAAGGCCCCTACTGGTCTGTTGCAACCCCTGCCGATTCCTGGAAGGCCCTGGTCGGACATCTCTTTGGACTTTGTGACAGGTCTGCCTCCATCTGAAGGTAACACCACAGTACTTACCATTGTGGATAGATTTTCTAAGATGGCTCACTTTGTAGCCAAGCTTCCTTCTGCTAAAGTGACAGCAGAGGCAGTACTACACAATGTGTGTCGGATTCACAGGTTCCCTACGCACATTGTATCAGACAGGGGACCCCAGTTTGTTGTGCGCTTCTGGCGTGCTTTATGTGCCCTCATTGGGGCGACTGTCAGCCTCTCTTCTGGTTTTAACCCCCAGACTAATGGTCAGACGGAATGAATAAACCAAGTGTTGGAATCCGGTCTTCGAGTGTTGGCCTCCCACAACCCTGCTTCATGGAGTCATCAGCTGATGTGGGTGGAATTTGCTCACAATTCCCTGCCCAATGCGTCTTCGGGTTTGTCGCCATTCCATGTTGTTTATTGATATCAGCCACTGCTGCTCTCCTCCTTGGAGAAAGAGGACAGTGTTCCCTCAGCTCTGGCACTCATTCATCGTTGCAATAGGACGTGGATCCGGGCCAGACAGGCCTTGTTGAAGAGCTCAGGTTGATACAAGATGGCTGCGGATAGACACAGAACCTCTGGTCCGATCTACCAGAGTGGTCAGCAAGTGTGGCTATCTACACGCCACCTTCCCCTGAGGGTGGAGTTTTTTATGATCTGTCATTTTTTTACTGTGTTGAATAAACACTGAGATCATTTATGTCTGTCTCCGGGTCTTGCAATTGGGTTCAGACCTCGTACTTTAGTGATTACACTGGCTGCCGTTCTAAAACCCCGGTCTGCATGCCAGGTTAAATTGAACCGGGTAAAGAACAGAGATCATCTAGCCTGATGGGTATTCAGGTGCTTGGCCCCTCTGATGTACTCCAGACTACGATGGTCTGTTCACACCTGAAAAGGATGTTCAGCCCCCTCCAACCAATGCCTCCACCACTCTAGGGCCCATTTGACTGCTAACAGTTCCCAGTTACCAACATCCTAATTGCACTCAATGGGTGTGAGATTGCATTAAAGAAGGCGCAGGGCTGAAGACAGTTGTCCTTAGGGAACTGCTGTGAGAGGACGGCCCGACCCCCACCTCAGCGGTGTCCACCTCCTCTAAAAACTGGAGGTGAAGATCAGGCATAATGAGGACTGGTGCAGAGGTGAACAGGGCCTTAAACTGGCTGAAGACTTTGTTGGCCTGAGGAGACCACAAGACCGTGGCCTTCTCAGAAGTCAGAAACAGTACCATACACACTAGGTAGACATCTCTATGAAGTAAAACATAAACCTCCCACCCTGAATTAAAATAAATCATCTCTTAAAAACTGTTCTGCCTCAACTAAACTTTTGATATTTAGTCTCAATGAGTTCTTCCAGGTTCAGTCAAAAGATGGAGAAAAGAAAAAACGTGATTTCAGAGACAGAGATGTTAGTTGCTAATTCACACAGGTATTTTGTATGGATCTAGGATTCTGATTTGCATGTCTGACCTACCTGTAAAACCTGTGCGTACTTTAAATTCAAACAGTAACGTGTTGAAAAACTAGGATTTCTAGGATTTCTTAACCCTCTATTTGAACCTGGTTGTCCAGGGGAACTTTAATTTTAAATGATCTTTGGTTCCCAGTACTTTTTTTAAAGACATTTGCCCTTGTTCACACACACACACACACACACACACACACACACACACACACACACACACACACACACACACACACAAAGACAAACATCTAATAGTAAGCATTATGTTTCCACAGTGGGCATGTCTGGGCCAGGGCAAAGTCTTGTTTTCCCGCCGTCCCCTTCAGATGAGGGCGCAGTGGAGGTCATTCTAACCAGACACACAGACGTCTCTGATCCACTGCCAACATAGTAGCTCTTATCAGAAGACAAGGCTGCACAGAACAGCCCATATTTGTTCATTATTCCACTATTTTTAACCCATAATAGCACGAAGGGTATGTACATGTAGGAAACAGGCACAATCTAAACTTATTTCTTCTCAAAACATATTAGCTATGTAATTATTATCATACACAAACAATTTAGATTACTTTAGAATAGTTGGTATTGATTTACAGATTACATAACACACAAACACTCTCTTGTCTTTATTGCATCAGTCTGTTCCAAATATAAAGCCTGTTTAGTCTGCCCTCTATAGGCTGAACACCAGTTATTACAACTAAGTTCAACTGCAGTTTTCTAATGGGCCAGGTGACATATTTACTGTCTACCATGTCACCTGCTGTCACTGATCATAACCCAAAGGATCCACAGGATCAGTTTATAACGAAATTCAGTGATAACCAAATTAATCCCGTCCTGGCCCATGATCCCCCCCCCCCCCCCTCAACTCATCTCTCCCAAGGAGGAACATCCGTGCAGCTGGACTCGCTATCACCCTTTGCAGTC
>JAPTYQ010055125.1:0-10245 GCA_029814465.1 Ostorhinchus cyanosoma
TTCACAGCTGACAAGTGTGTGTGTGCGTGTGTGCATGTGTGTGTGTGTGTGCGTGTGCGTGTGTGCGTGTGTGTGTGTGTGTGTGTGTGTGTGCGCATGCAAGACGAGTAGGGGGTGGATGAGAGGCAGGAACTGATGAAGTGTAGCTGGAGTATGCGTGTGTTTGTGCATGTATGTGTGTTGGGGGGGGGGGCTGGAAATATGTTATGTAACGTCCTCTCCCGAGGAAAAAGAAAAGCAAGGGTCAGGACCAAGGGAGGAGAGTAAAATAAGAAGAGAAGAAGAATGTCAAAAGTGAGGAAAAAAACAAGTAGAAGCAGCCTTTGAAAGAGCGTTTCACATACAAACTGATGACAAATTAAAGGAACAACCGTTCTAAAGTGTCTTGTTAGTCCATTATGTGCTGCCAGAACGGCTTCAACGCTCCCTGGAAATGATTCCAGAAGCATGAAGGAATGAAACGCTATTCTTTCAGAAGATATTCCCTCATTTGCTGATGGTGCTGGAAAGTCAAGTCTTAAGCCGTAAAGACCCAGTGCAACTTTTATGGCAGCTCTCAAATGGATTTTTACTCTTTTGAACCTTTCTTAAGTGATTTATCATGATATTTTTTCAGTGTATTTTGCATTATTCAGTGTAAATCATATATTTTCCCTCATATTTAATTCACTGATCATGTAGGTGTTGATGAAAACTCAGAGTAAAGTCAAAGGTTATTCCATAAAAGCAGAGCAAACTGATGAAAAAGTAGCATTCATGTATTTGTACATTTGGACTTTAATAGTTCATAAAGTTGGAATGTGAATCCTCCAGGTGCTGCAAAACTATCTATAGATTCATTTAGGCAGAAATCAAGTGGATTTCTACAACCTGTTTCAATTCCTTCTTAACCAGTGTGACATTTATGGTTGTTTGCAAAATAATTTTTTTCTCTATTTAACCTTTTCCAAGTGATTTTTTTCCACCATTTCTTATAATATTATCCTCTGAATTTAGCATTTTTTCCAGTGAAAATCAACTATTTCTTATTTGTAATTGACTGATCGTGTAGATGTTCATAAAAGCTCAGAGTAAAATCAAAGGTTATTGTATCAAAACTGAAAAAATGGGACTTTTTCTGTCAAATATAGCATTAACTGGTCATAAATCAAGTGTCTCCATCCACTGTCATTGATCCGACTCCACTGGTTTTACTGGTGAATCAATGTTATAGAAGATGATGGTGTTTCCACGGTAACTACGAAACCTCTCAATGTTCAAATGGGTCATATCTGATGACCAAACTGCATTTTACACCAATTATTTACACGTATTGATAGAATTAATGGATCAACAGTTTAGAATTCCATTAACTAACATTTCTCCGAGTTTGACGTAATCGTTCGTCAGCTGCTTCGGTCGGAGTAAAAACTGAAAATATGTCCAAATATGGCCTTTTATGGGTTAAGCCCAGTTTCGGTGAGAGATTCCCGTCGAGCCGGAATAATTTTGGGATGTTGCAGGTCGGTCTCCGTCGTCGTCACCTGCCCATCGTCGCTGGTTTTGGAGCGTTGTGTTCCATCAGTGTCTGCGTTTCTCAGTATTTATGAGTCGTGGCTCAGCTGTCGCCAGGACGTACGGTGTTATTGTCACCCATCACTTTAGTGAAACACTGTCCTGTTTTTTTTTTTTTTTTTTTTCTGTTTAGACTCTACTAAATAAAACAACTGCTCCAGACGTAGACATGGAGACGTTCCCATCGATCCTGTTTTGTTTTGTTGTTGCAGTTACAGCAGAAGTACAGAGAACAGATGGAAATGAAGCGGCGTCTGGAGCAGTTGTAGTTTTCAGTGTAAACCTGGTACTTTGGAAAGAGATGCAGATTCAGTCCATTTATGGGTAAAGAAACAACTATGCTAACGTCACCTGGATTTTCTATATAATGACAGTTTTGGAAAAAAATCACAAAAATTTCAAATGTTCTCAGCTGCGTTGGAATAAAGGTTTTATTCACAAGTTCAAATCCAAACTGTTTCTTTTACGCTTAAAATGTTTTAAATCTGTTTTATCTGTTTTTTTGGTTGTTTTTTTCATGCTTATACTTTGTATTACTTCCCCTGAACCCTTCTGTAATGCTTTTAATGTTTTATGTAAAGCACTTTGAACTGTCTTGTACATGATATGTGGTATATAAATAAACCTGTCTTTGCCAAAAGTAGTCCAGTCTTGTTAGGTCCTTAAATAACATACTAAGGGTTTTTATTCCTATGAGTGCCACATAAAGTTGAACTCCTTTACCCATAAGGACCCAGTGTGACTTTTGTCCCAGTTCCCAAATGAAACTTTCTCTCTAACCTTTCCTAAGTGATTCATCAGCATTTATTTCTATACTATCCTTTGAATTTTGCACTTTTTCCAAGTGAAAATCATCTGTTTTCCGGCGGTTAATGAACTGATTATGTAGATGTTCATAAAAGCTCAGATTAAAGATCAAAGGTTATTGTAGCAAAACGGCAAAAAGTGACTTATTCATTAAAATGTATCATGAACTGAGCATAAACCAAGTGTTTCCATCCACTGTCATTGATCCGATTCCACGGGTTTTACAGCGGGATAATGTTGTAGAAGATGACGGTGTTTCCACGGTAACTACGGAGCCTCTGAACGTCCAAATGGGTCATATCTGATGACCACGAAAAGACGACAAACTTACTTATTTACATATTTTGATGGGATTAATGGATCAAAAGTTTATATCAGTCGATGTTTTTGGATGTTTGGGTCTTTATGGGTTAAATCCTAAATAAACTCCTCATTATTCTCACACTCTTTGCCACTTTCTGACTGACTCTCCTACTTTCAGTGTGGATTTTTGTGGCATTTCCACATGAGCGCAGGTGTCACCAGGTATCATCAGATACTACTTCTGCTGTTACCGTCCACGTGAGCCTTAGTAACAGGAAACCTGACATAAAGTCATGCAGATCACAGACCGGTTGAGTCACACAGCCTCTGCATCACTGGGTATGTGTGTGTTTTATACTCTCACAACGTGGGACGCCAAGTCGAGCTATCAGGAAATGTCTCCAAACGTCAAAGCGAATCTGTCAGCTCTAACGTGATAAATTAGCTGCATATTGGAAATGTAAGCGACTTTTCTGTCTTACAATAATGTTTTAGTTCAGAAATCCTACCTTGCAGTTTAAGCGTCAGCCTCCATTGCTGTTTGATGACGACACAACACTATACACTGCATTATATTACAACGCAGAATGTAAAAACGCATCGTACTGGTACCAAAACTGGGCCAGATTGAGTCGATCCCATCAGTGGAAAAGCTTCAGTTGCTGTTTTGCAGGGTTACTCCACATGCCGGCTTTATCTTTATCATTTTTATCAAATAATACAGTTGCTAAAAAAAACACACAAACACAAGCAGGCTCATGACTTTTGCTGTGGCGTGACATCAGAACTGTGCAATGTGGCAGAAAACGTGTAATTTCACTGCGTAAAATCAATATTCTATGCGTGAGTTGTTATGACAAAAACAGTTCGAAAAAACAGGACAAAAAAAAAAAAATCACATTCTGGTCTGTGTGAGATTCAACATGTTGGTCCAAAAACCTCCCATATGTTCGTTTGGGTGGAGTTTCGGTGACTTTGCGAAGGCTGTTGCATATGATTCACATTATTTTAAGTTTTAATCAAAGCGCTCAGTGACCCAGCATGCCCTGTGGATGGAGGCACCGTTATCGCTGCCATCAGGTTTTTCCTTTAATTCGTCACCGTTCTGCAGTATGGAAGGCTTTCACAGACCTACTTCTCTGTGTTTGAATGCCCACCCATGCTCATACATCAACTCTGCAGCTTTCTCTCTGCTCCTTATATAAACACCCCAACACATACTGTTCCTGTATATAAATACACCTCCACTTCTTTCATATACTGTACGCCTTCGTGTTGCCTGCGTTCTCTCAGCCTCGGTCCTAAAACTCATATCTGCGTTCTGAATACAGTATGTCAGCATTACAAAAACAAACACAGGCTCAGCCCAGGCCTCATATTGTCAGCATCTATTAAAGCTTTTCTCTGAAGCCCATATGTGATACACATTTGGCCTTGAGTTCCGCACATCCTGGCCAAACTGATTCATTCAGATCCCTCCTCTCCGGAGCGTTTTATTTGCTCTGATCAAGCCCTCATGCGTGCCATTATGCAACATTTTTAAGAGGTGAATGTTTTAACGTTGCTGTGAATAAATGAATCAAACTGCCGGGGCCAGCGGGCTGTGGAAGGGGAAGGAGGGGGTGGTCTGTTGGCTACAGTTAAACCGCAGAGTATTGTTCAAATCAAACTGTAGTTCGGTGTTGAGTAACTGTTCTTGGGTGGCGTCACATTATTGAGGGATGTGTAAAGTAATGTATCATCCCCCGGCACTGATCGAACAGAACACTATAATAATGAAACCACATGATGTCATTTTTGGTTTTATTACATAAGCTTATATAATCTACCTCTTATTTAACTAAGTTTTTCACAACTAAAAGCCTTTGCATTCGCTTCACGGCTGCGTATGAATCGTCTAAACTGTACCTCGTGCCTAGTTTTGGAAAATGATGAGCTTTAATTGACTCCAGTGCCAGTGAGGCTGCAACACGGTCGGATTCTTTATCATTTTTCTGATCCGTTAAGTTACATGTTGGAGCCTGCACAAGTTTTAGCATCATTTCTTTAATTTTTGTTATCATTTCTGAGTCGGAGCACAGTGTAGAAATGTGAAATGAAGTCACACTGTGGCCCATTTGTAGAAAAGCTTTGGCTCTGTTGCCAGATAATTACTTCAGGCCTTATAATATTATACAGTTGACTTTGGTTCTGACTTCAGCCTCAGAGAGGAGATGTCCTGCCCGTTCCAGTTATGCCCCATGCAATCTTACTTCAGAGAAAAATGTAACACTGTCAAAGGCAATAGGCAAGTGACTTTTTGATCTCCTTTGCATCATTTACATCTGTGTTTAAAATAAAATTTAACTAGTAAAAAAAATCTGTTTTGGATTTTGTTGTAAAATTGTTAAATTATCATAAAATACACAAGTAGAAAGACTATACACCCACAAGTTACAGAGGTGATGTCATTCTCTCTCCAGAGTCTGTTCAGAGTTGCTGAAAATCTCTTTGGAGCTTCAACACAACCTGATTTGCAGTGATTTTACCTTTTTAAAGATAGTTTTTTTTCCACATCCCTCTTGAAGAGCAAAGAGAAAAATACACTGAGGTAATGACCGTTTTAGTGTTGGTGATGTGGATCAACTGGAGAGGCAGTCCACTGAGCCGTTTCACACACAACTACATGTACATTACTATCTAGAATCGAATCGAATCGAATCGAATCGAATAGAATCTATATTATAAAAGGGAAGTGGACTCGGGTATCACACAAAATCCGGAAAGAGCTGACAGCTGCAGTTTGGCATATTTATGTATTTTTGCTCAAGGGAGAGACTAGTGATGACAACGAATTGATCGGACCAATATTTTGGGAGATATTATTAAGTTGGAATACGACAGCCTTACGATAGCCTTGCCCAGAATCATAGAATCATCATTGAAGCGGTTACCTAGCAACAGATAAACAATAGGGCCAGGTTTCCATGGAGTCAGATTTCATGTGCAGAAACAGACAATGCCAGCTGAGAGGTTATTCAACGGAAAATGTCAGTGGAATTTACCAAGAAAGTAAAGGAATGAACTGGATCAGAGTATCAGAGTTCCCCACAGGTCAACGCACCAGTAGAATAGAACTGACTTTATTGTTATTACACCAGTTGTGAAACGAAATTGCAGAATATGAGCTTATATTGTGATTTTCTTGATGCGTAAAATTAGATTTTAGGTTGACGGACATCATATGTGTAGAATTTGTCTTTGATTGTCCCCTTTCCTGTTTTATTTTTTTAAGTTAAGCACCATTTGGCAAACCAGAAGGTCGTCATGTCTCTGTAGAAAAATAAAACTACACTTTTTTGTTTTTATCTTTGAGCAGGTTTAAGGTAATCCTTCCAACATCCACCGTTTTCATGGAATGTTTGCATAGGGTTCGTATTAGGCTTATAACACGCTAACTTTGAAGGCCAAAAGCATGTATGCATTTTATTTTGAAAGAGTTTGGAATTAGGGTTAGTTTCTGTGGCTAAAATACAACAAAAACCATATCAGTCCAATCGTAGCTCAAATATGACTCGAACCCAACCCCAAACACCTGCTAAAGGTTAACCCTTAAGGACCCAGTCTGACTTTTGTGGCAGTTCCCAAAAGATTTTTTTTCTCGATTTAACCTTTCCCACCATTTATTATAACACTATCCTCTGAATTTTGCATTTTTCCAGTGAAAATCATCTATTTTTCTATGTTGAACTGACTGATTATATAACGTTCATAAAAGCTGAGAGTAAAGTTAAAGCTTATTGTATCAAAACTGAAGAAAAAATGACCTTTTCCAGTAAAATCTATCATTAACTGAACATAAACCCAGTGTTTCCATCCAGTGTCATTGATCCAACTCCATGAGTTTTACTGGTGAATCAAAGTTGTAGAAGATGACGCTGTTTCCACGGTAACTACAGAGCCTCTAAACGTCCAGATGGGTCATATCTGATGAGAATGAAAAGACGACAAACTGCATTTTTGCACCAATTATTTACATGTAATGATAGGATTAATGGATCAACAGTTTATATCAGTAGATGCTTTTGGTCGTTGGTGGCTGTTTGGGTTTTTATGAGTTAAAACCACAGTCCTGGCATTGATTGGTAAGACAGACAGACAGACAGACAGACAGACAGACAGACAGACAGACAGACAGACAGACAGACAGACAGACAGACAGACAGAGGTTCACTGGTATTAACTGATGTCAAGACGGAGCAGACAGAACTCCAGTTTATCTGATTGTTCTCAATTGGAATCACTTTTCTGTTCCCATCCTGATTCTTATCCGACTAATTCAACAAAAAGCACCTTCTACCAACTCACTCTAATTTGTAGAGTTATTCATGACTCTAAATGGGAAGTCTGACCCACTTAGATGGTTCAGACTAATCCACTGTGGTCAGTCTGGGTTTCATCTGCTGGACCAACGCTTTAATGTCTCCAGAATACAGACCCTCCCCATATTCCAGGACCTTTTTGGCATTTATCAAGATTCCCTCCAGATCCGATTCCATGCTAATGAAGTCAGTCTCTTTTTCCCATTCTGAGTTGGCATTACGAAATAAAACACAAAGGTGGAGCTCAGGTTTGGGCCTAAACTTGAGTTTTATGCAAAAAAAAAAAGCTCAAAAACAGGCAGAAATCAGGTTCAGATGCAGTAACAGTAACAATAACTACATTTACTGTGTACTTTTAATCTGCTTTTGTAAGTTGTGATTAATCCCTACCCCTAATCTTTCAAGATGACTGGATGCTTCTGCCTGTTATATTTGACTGAATCAAAATGGAGGTACCTTTGTGCCCGTTGAATATATCAGGCTTTTAGTCAGCAGGGTAAGTACCTACAAACCCCTAAAAGAGAAGAGTTTCAGTGTGACTTCTGACTGAGCCCTGAACTGAAACCATAAAACCTCAAATCAAATGATATTAAAATGCAATGCGTCATCTTTTTTTTTTTTTTTTTTTCTACAAAGTTATCATAAATCAGTTCTTATCCAATGTCCGATAAACCCGGGGCCATTCTCGGTCACTAAAGTGAAGCCGGAGAAACAGATATGAGGTGATGCAGGGGCGGACAGATTCACACAAAAGCCTCTGAGATCCCTAATCTCCTGATGAAAGTAAAAGGAGAAGCAAATAGGGAGAAAACAGTGCAGAGGACATTTCCCTGCTTTCCTTTTCTCTTTATCCCCTGCAGCGTTCAAGTGTAGGTGCTCTTACAAAGAAACTGAAAGTACTGTAGTGGCACTTTGTTCGGCACTCAGCCTGGCTTCATTAAAAGACCTAGCAGAGGTGAGAGAAGGGGTTTTAGGGGTGGACGGGTGGAGGAGGTGGGCTCTCTTAAGCTCCATCAGTGTGTTTATGCTGTCACAGAGGGAGGGAGTGTGTATGTATGTGTGTATATTTGGAGAGGGAGCTTTGGAGGTTGGACTTTTTCTGACTCAGAGCCGTGCTCCGCGGCGCATAATTAATGGTCTCTGATGGAGGTGGGGCTGGACAATAGGAGCCTTTCAGCGGGGCCATGGGGCCCCCGGCCTGGACCCGTCCTGGCCCGTCCTGCAGGCACATTGTTGCCCCGCTGTAACTTCTGCCAGCTGGGCCGAGAGGGAAACTTCAACATAGCGGGGGCTAGAGACACTATGGCCCAGGATTTGTGAGGTTTTTGTGTGTATATGTGTGTGTATATGTGTGTGTGTGTGTGTGTGCACGTCGATGCTTCTCACCAAATTGGATTACAGAACTAAAAACATGAGTGGAGAAGGAGGCGAGAGTAAAGAAGCAGTGGCGCACACATTTTCTATACTGTATGTAAACACAGACTAGACTTAATACTATATTGATTATGGAAATCCCACCTGACAGGACATTCCTATACACAAAATCTAACTCTATATTCAGATTCACATTTATTTCCTGCATCTCAGTGTATGATTCTAAACAAACACTGTAACCCACTGTATATATGCATGAAAAACATATAATATACGGGTGGCCTTTTTCATAACAATAACACAGAATTATACACTGTTGCCCATAAAGTTGGAATCCTTTTGGTTTCACACACATTCTTCTTTTCATTCATATTTAATCTTAATATTTTCCTGGTGCATTGATTATATACCGTGTCCCGGTTACACTCGATTCAGAATTAGTCACATCCTCACAATCACTTCAAAACTATTTTATTCCAAGTTTCTGCTGAAATATCACTCGTAGGTAAAGACTTGGATGATGGTTGTCATTTCATCTTTAGATTCTTTAACCTCCTAAGACTCAGGAAAATACAAGCTTTGGCTTTTTTTTAATTAAATAATTGCTTATATTCGAAACATCATGATTCGACAGTTTTTTCTAGATGCATTTTTTAAATATTTTGATCAAATGACAGTTTTTTTTTTGTACATTTGTCCTCATACGAAGACAGAAAACCCATAGCTGGGTCTGAAGAGGTTAGTGTTGATCTATTTCTGGCTTTCCGTGTGATTTATAACCAATATAAATGAACTGAATCTTTCCCTTTGGAGACATCAACTCACATATATTTGTCGATACGTCCACTTACATCCCTCTTTTACTGCCCTTTTGTGTAAAAAAATGAAGTTTTCTTATAAGTCACTCGCCGTATATGTCATCCTATGTCAATATATGGCTTTAAAAATGCTCTTTCTGCAGATTCTAGTGGAGTTTTAGCTGAATACATGAGATGACAAACACTAGGGGTCAGTGTTCCTACGAGTACCGGCTCCTCTCATCCCTCATTACTCACACAGGCTGCTGCTCTTTCACTTCAGGCCAAACCAATCACCAAGGCCTGATAGAAAAGCATCATCCACTTTTTGTCTATAGTCTAATGATGTCCCCTTATGTAACTCCAGTCTCTTTGATGTTCACTGATTCTGTTCTTCTTTGGGGTTTTAATTGGTGGTGTTAGGTTTTTTTTTTTTTTTGGTCCAGCCTCACAGAGGAACCTGAGGGATGCAGATGCACAAACAGTACCAGTCTGGTTGATGGTGAGGCTGCATTTTCATGCTCGTCTGGATTTGCACATCTTTGAGTAAACACTGACGCATGCCTTTTATGTGCGTCATATTAACTTCATCCATTATGACCCTATAGTCGGGGAAAAAATTATTAGACCACCCTTGTTTTCTTCAATTCAAGAAAACATATTCGAAAAGGAATATGTCGTCGCTTCCAATTTGTGCTCAGTGAACGAAGATAAGGATGAACATTTGCAGCGTTTTCAAGCACTTTCTGGTAGCTTTAGGCAGCGTCCTCATGGAAACATGATGGTACAGATACAATCACAGAAAAAAAATGATTAAACCACCCCTTGTTTTCTTCAATTTCTTGTTCATTTTAATACCTGGTACAACTAAAAGTACATTTGTTCGGATAAATATAATAATAACAACAAAAATAACTCATATTAGTTTAATTTCAGAGCCGATATCTATCCATTTTCTAGGATTTTCTTGAAAATAACCAAAATCACTTCAGTTCTTATATCAATATCTATGTCATTGTACTGATAAAAACAGTGCTTTTATTCATTCC
>JAPTYQ010055348.1:0-10235 GCA_029814465.1 Ostorhinchus cyanosoma
GTTTATGGAGACCACAGGGAAATGTGGGAAAAGGAAACTATTCACTTTAAAAAAGACTAAAATCACTGCTTTAAAGGGTTAAATGCTGTGTTGAAGCATATTAAGTCTGTTGTTTTTACTTCTATTTTTAATTTTGGTTTGACTTTTTAAGGAGCATTATTACAACGCTGAGAGCGGCGGTGGATACTTGGCCTGGAAGATTAAAACTATCCAGAGATCCATTCCCATCGAGAAGCGATCACAATTTCGGCAGAAAAGGAGGATCAGATCAGAAGCAAAACGTACGCAACCTTTTGTTGAAGTCATTTTTGTGAAACTCTGACGTAAATGTCACTGACGGTGACTCTGACACATGTTGTTGTTTTTTCTGTGGGTGTTAAGGCGTCCACGTGAAGGCGCTAAATGGCGAGCAACCGGCCGGAGGTCCGACGGTCCGACGGGAGTCCCAGTTCGTTCCAGTAACGGTTCTGGGCGAAGCCGAATGCAAAGACGCCATCGCGCTGATGAAACACTCCGCGGACGAGGACACGGTCAAAAACACCATGAAGCTGACGTTTGTCCACCGTCGGAACCTGGTCCTGGATCCGCAGCAGTCCAGAAACGTCCTGTTGGACTTTCCCCGGTTCAGCGACGTCCCAGGCCTGGTGAGCATCCACGTCCAACAGTAGAAGGGTTTATTAGACTGTACCGTCTGTCAACGGTCCTGAAACTGGCTTCAGTTTGATTTAAATACAGGCTCGAATTCTCTTTAACCCTTAGATTCATTTGTGGGTCAAAATGTCCCAATGAGGTGGTTTTATTGTCTTTGTCTGAAAAGTTGTTACATCCATCATCATCATGTTCCGGGTATTCACCAAAAACATGTTATCGTACCATTTACATGTTTAACTCACCTTTGACACATTTGATGAAATTGTAGTTTTTTGGGGTTTTTTTTACCCCTCAGCTGTTTTGTCATCAGTCCATCCGTCTTTCCGTCCGTCCGTCTGTCTATTCAACGGCATAATCGCATTATCTGAAGAAAGTGTTCATTTATCTTCACCACATTTATGCTGTGGGTGCATCTTGTCATGGAGCAGAACATTGAACATAGGTGACCTTTGACCTCCTTTTTCCAGGTTAAACAGCCTTGGGCAGTTCTAGTATCTGAGTACTTTCAAATATTAATATGTATGTAATAAGTTTTACACAAAGACAAGCTGATCTACATTATAGGGCAGTAACTGACAGAATCTCACAAAGTCTACAGTATGTTATGTTGTATTCCATTATACTGGGGTTTGTGCATGTTAGTGTATAATTAGTTGGACTAAGTAAGTAATAAGTTGGACTCTTATTTACTTATATATTATATACCATGAGTATTTAGCATATTTACTTATGTATTTAGTCTAGACTCTTCCCTCCTCTCTATTCTTATGCATACTTTTTGTGTATAATAACTATGAGGCCTGTTGGACTGTTATTTATATGAATGGAACAAATGAAATTTGACCAAAAACTCTTTGAAAAGTATCTTAAAAGGCCATAAATTCAGCTTCATCAAAGCTGCACATGCCCTGTAGATTTGTCTCATAGTTTTAGTTCAATCCTGTTTCTCCTTCTATCCAGGTCGAGCAGGATTTCGTGCTGATGTTTGGCGAGGACACGTCGGGGAGGTTTCTGCAGCGATGGTCCGACATGTTCAAGGCCAAGGTGGTGGAGGAGAGCAGGAAGCTCGCCTTCAGCCCTGAGCTCGAAGATCTGCGGCGGTCGGCCGAGCCCGCTCAGTTTGGGACTGAAGATCACCATGGTAACCGTCGTCTACAAATTTAAAATCTTTAGTTCCGTCGTCCATATCTGAGGCCTGATCTGCACACCCTGATGAGCCCGTAAACGAAGGCAGATTCAGTTAAAACAGTCTAGAACGACTCAAAGACCAGACGGAACTCAGAGGTTGAGACAGATGTGAACATGTATACTGAAAAGGAAAACACAAAACATGGAAAATAATGGAAACCTTTCACTGATTATGTCCAAAACTTCAACTCAGTCCTTGAAGAAGATGAAGGAGGTTTACGGCCCCCGTATTTACCACTCCTGTAAATTATTTAATTTATTTATTAGCATTCATTTATCTATTCCACTCCATCTATTTTCTTAATATAATTCCTTAGTTTAAACTTTGATATTTTATTTAATTGTGCACAATGTACTTGTAATAAAGGACCTATTGTTTTTATATATTATAAGACAGAATCTATGTTATTGATCATTTTTGTATCTTATTTGTAAAAGTCTTGTGCCCTGTGTTTTGCAGGTTGGGACAGTGACTTATCGTCAGTTTTGATGCTTTCACACCTGATTCCACCCACGGCTCAGGGTCGGAAGAGGCCGGGGAAGGTGTCGCCGTCGCAAGCAGAGAAGCATGTGGTCGTCTTCAAACAGGTTTGGACGAAACTTTCTCCTGATTTGTCCAAAGTGTGAAAAGTCTCTGATCTGGGAAGTGGAGTTCCACAAAGCTGTGTCCGTGTTTGTTGCCGCAGCGGCCATAATGCGGCTGCGTGAAGCTCCACTTCCCACAATGCACGTTGCAACAAATTTCCAAAAATGCTTGAGTGACGTAAACAAATGGACTGTTTATGTTGGAGTCAACTTTGAAATTGTTCACCATGAGGGAACAGATTCAGGTGAGGAATCGCGGACAGACTTATGGATTCATGATACTTAGGATATGACTGGAGCTTGACAGATTTGATGAAAAATTGGTGATGAAAGTCATACACAGCTTTGAAAAAGGATTTTTGGTGGTTTTTGGGGCTGGAACAGATTAGTTATATGTCAGTTAATTTCAGATAAGATGGATAAGAGACTATTTTCATTGTGTTTCCATACATTGAAATTTGAGTGCACCTGAAAAAACCGCACATACATACTGGGATGCCAGAAGGGGGGGGGGCAAACATGAGAAATTCATAGGGCCCTGCATTTTTGGGGGGCCCATAGAGCAGAGGAGGGGGTCCAGTGGATACAGGAAGTTGTGAACATTTCATGTAAGATCCGCTGCAGAATAGAGGCGTAGTCAGGAATCGGACATTGAAAGCATGTTAAGATTCAGTTTCGTTGTCACGTGTAAGTGACGTCATGTTTGGACCACCCCCCCACATACACCCCACCCACCCACACTCTGACAGATCGACAAGATACTGAATTTTATAAAAGGGCCCATGATGTTTAGCTTTCATGGGGCCCACAATTGGTAGCGGCGCCCCTGAATACAGTTAACATACAACATCAAATGTACAAGTCAGTCAGTTAAGAATCTAAGAAAACTTTGATATTTCGCAAATGAGTTCAAAGTAAATAAATAATTCTCATTTCCCATTGTCGTAGTGTCTGTCGGAGCTTTCAGGGCAGAGGTCAGTGTTGTTCTAACTCTGGGAGTGAAACTGTTCAGGAGTATTCAAATGGGGAAACTGATTTGTAAAAGGAGTAAATTGCAAAACGAGCCTGTTTATAGAACCAATCACACTAGTTTCGTGCGGTTCTACTGTATTGGATGCTGCACAGATCAGAAAGTCCAGCCCTGGTTCTAACCTGGATCCATGTCGGTGTAAATCTGCTTGTGTTCTCCCAGACCGGACCCCCCAGGATCCTCCAGGAGCATCTGGACGCCGTCGCCGCCTCCCATCCTCATCCTCACCTCCTGGCGGTCGGAGAGAGGAAGAACCTGATCCAGCAGTTCTTCGTCATCGTCGACGGGACGGCCATTCCCTGCAGGTCCAACTCTTCTCTCTCCGCTTTCGACGAGCTGTTTAAGGCGCATTTCGTTTTCGGTAAAGCGTACGACACCGTGCTCCACAACATGTTCACGTTCATCCAGACCACCGTGTACAACATCGACGTGGGCAGAGTCAGGGAGAGTCCCCGCGTCGCCGAGGTTCGGGCCAGGCTGCTTCAGTACGTCTGGTGATGTCAGCGGCGTTCCGCAACACGCGCTCGTGTCTGTTCTCGTGAAACGTCATCAGTCGAGGCCCGTTTAAAAGTTCAGATGGAATTCCTGGATGTTCTTGTCTCGTACGTTAAACCAAGGATGCACTGGTTGGTGACCCATGTGACTTGGCTGGAAAATATCCCAAGATGCATTTCCTTCTTCTGTCAATTTAGAGAGACTTGCTTTTTCTTCCCAAACTTGCAGAGTTCGCAAGTAAGAACTCAGTAAAGTTGATCTTTAGACACGGCTGTTTGACTGAGCCTCAAATGGGTCGTTTTTTTACATTTGAGAAAATTGAACCTTTTTGAATCTAAATATTTTTTAGTTTTGTTTCGTGTAAATAGTCACGTGAATGTTCTCATCCACTGAAATCCAAGTTTTGGTTTTGAGTTGTTTTGGGGCGTTTGAACACATTATTTATATTTCAGTTAATTTCAATGGGGATAATTGATTTGTAAAACGAGTAAATCGTTATGGAGTTAATTAAACTAGTACTGTGATGTTCTACTGTACGTTGTTGCATCTTTTTGTATTTCATCTGGATTTACTGAAAGAATCCAAATGTTCACAGAAAATGACTTAGAATTTTATTTGTTAAAACTAAAATCTTATGTAAGATTAAAACAAGTGACCTTTAAGATTCTCGTCTCCTCTGTCACTTTTTAAAATGTTAATTTATTTTAGAAAAAAGAGAAAAATCCAGGCACGGTCTTGGTTGGAAGAATTGTAAAAAGCCTTTATTTCATAAGGACCTGTAATCACAAAGTAAAGGCTTTTTAGAATTTTTCCAAAGGTGAGCCTGTAGTTTGGTCTTTTTCCT
This sequence comes from Ostorhinchus cyanosoma, assembly GCA_029814465.1. Classification (NCBI taxonomy): domain Eukaryota; kingdom Metazoa; phylum Chordata; class Actinopteri; order Kurtiformes; family Apogonidae; genus Ostorhinchus; species Ostorhinchus cyanosoma. The sequence continues at coordinate 4,794 of JAPTYQ010055348.1, forward strand.
GTTGTTCATGGTCTCTCCATGAGCTCCTCTGGTTTGTCTAATACCTGTAGCTCCCTGTGAAATTTTATTGAATCTTTATTTAACCAGATAAAGTCCCATTGAAATCCAGATCTCAAGAGGGCAGCAACAAAAGTTGTAATTAATACAAGACAGATTATGAACAATAAACTAAAATAAGTAATAGTTAAGGGGATTTTAAACAGTTTGACATTTAATAACTTTAAAATAAGCAATAACAAACCTCAAAACACTAGTCTTTTCTCCGTTGACCCTCACATTTTGTGAATATAACTTGCGCATTAAAAATGTACCCAATGGAAAAACATCAATTTCATCAAGTCGTGTTTTTCAGTTAAAAGTTTTTGCGCTGGCAAGAGGTGAGGTTTTTGGGGCTTAGTGCAAGTGGTATATTACACAAAAGAAAGAGAGCTTTTTCTGCAACTAGAGTCAGGTGATAAAAAAAACTGACAAAACGAATGTTCCAACAAGCAAAGACGAAGAGTTTTAAAAGAAACATGGCACGGTATGTGTGGACGCCCCGGGAAACCACACCCTTTTAGAACTTTAGTCCGATGAATCACAGGGTTGCTGTGGATTAATTTTGATTAATCACAATTAAATATCATTCATTATTAATCGTGTTTCATTTTACATGAGCAAACAGACTCAAGAAAGAAGGGAATTATCTGCATTTCACATGTTTATTAAACGCCTTCAACAGTTTCAACTAAACGACTGGAAACAACTGTTCCGTCTCAGCTTTTTGTCCTCATTTTTCCTTCCAGAGGTCCAACCTGCTGTTTAGCGTCTTCCATCTTTATGGGTTGGTTTCTGGGTTGGTAACGACCGGATCAACTGCCCGTTTGTTCATGTGCGATGGGAGCTCTACTTGGACAAACTGCCTGAAATGTGTTTGCAGAGACGTTCAGAGTCATTCTGCTGCCGATGGGTTCATTACCTTCAAATTTTTTAATCTGATTATTCATGATTATGGATTAATCTGTGTTAATGCATTAATTTTGACTGCCTTAAGAATAATAATAATGAATAGATCTGTGAATCAATATATTTACATTTGTCGCTATTTTTATGGAATGAGTTCTCGTCATCTTGCAATAACAAATGATTGCATTTGTGATTTAATGGAAGGACCGACTTTACGTACTTCTGTTTTTTCGACATTTAGTAAATATTGGTAAAGTTTTTCGCAGATGTCAGATGGAAAAGCCACTGCTGTGACAAACAGAAACTGAAGGCATTTGGTGGAGGCGTTCGTATTCAGACCGTCACCATAATCAAGCAGAGGTCAAAAGGTTTGAGCGCTGATGGAGAAGCAGATCTGCTGAGATAATAGAACCACAGCTTCAGCTTCAGGACCAAATAAGCAGCGTGAGCTTCGAAAGAAAACTGCTCGAGCAGAAAGTCCAGGTATTTATAACTGAAAACCAACTGTTATTTTTTTACCTCGAGCAGATGTTTTAGTGTTTGGCTGAAACTCACATGTATGTAAAAATACCAGGACTTTGGTTTCGTCTGTGGGTAAAACCAGTTTCAGTGTCTGCAGACGAGACTGAACAATGTTAAAAGTAAAATCGAAAAACTCTCAAGCCTGTGTGAATGAGGAAGAGCAGCAGTAGAAGACAGGACAGGGTTCCCACAGGGGCTTGAAAAGTTTTGAATTTCCAAATAATACCTTAAAAGCGTCTTTAAATGGTATTAAATTAGATATGACAGGTCTTAAGTTAGGTTGACTGTATTGTGTTTAAATGTGTCTGTTAAATGTCCAAATTTGCAAAGAAACTGTTAGTTGAGTCAATTCCATGTTCCAACAATTTACACTGAAATTAGGAACCAATTATCACTAACTTTGAGGCCCCCTGTGAGAAATGACTCTGAACAGTTGGAATCAAAGCATAAATCAATACGTTTTCCTAAATTCTAGGAGTCACTCATTTTTGGCAGCATGGCTGTGAAATCTGCTTTAGATTTTGTTCCAAGTCTTCTTAAAAAGGTCTTAAAAAGCCTTAAATGTAACTTGTAAAATCCTGACGGAACCCTAACGGCATCAACAGCATGAAAATGATTCACAGTATTTGACAAATTGTCACACAGATTTTTATGAATGGGGGAAAAAATGGGATCCAAGACTGAGCCCTGGGGTACTCCTCGAGACCTCAGGGGAAGTGTAAGATGGACCAGACATTTGGACTCATTTGTTTTCTGTTGGATAGATAATAAACAAACCAGGCGGTAGCTTCGTTTTCAAATACCAATCAGACATAATTTAATCCAAAGTTTGTGGTCGAATACTTCAGACAAATAAATAAAAAAGCAACGCAGTGTTTTAAACAATCTGCTTCCTGCATGAAATCATTTAAAACAGGGATGTTGAACTCAGGCCACATTCAGCCTGATGTGAGCTGTGGATCTTCTTTGTTTTAGTTTGAAAAAAGTCAAATTCAATTTGAAAATGTGAAGAACCTGAAGTTTAAGACAAATAAGTAACATTTCAACAAGATAATGTCTCAGTTTATAATTAACACAACGAACAGACTTCAGTAGATCTACAGACATTTACAAACAGGCAGAATATTATGAAATGACACTTATTTTGTAAAGACCTTTCCGTTGGTTCATGGTTAGATTCTGTTGGAGCTGATCTACCTCATGGATTTGAACGGTTTCATGTTTAACGAACGTTTGCAGCGACAGACATTGTCTAAGTTCTTGTTTTCCATTTTCTGCAGACTTAAGTGGGCTTTTATTCTCTCAGTGAGATGCTTTGATATTTTCTAAACTGGGAATAAAATTGTAAACTACATTCTGTTCTGTAATCTGAGTCCTTCGACTTGTTGGACAGTAAATTAAGTGTAACATGAACCAGTTTCCGCCCAGAGTTTCTTCCTGATCAAAGCACCAAATCTGCACAAAGCGGACTAACGTCTGTTTTATCTGATGTAATTTGTTTTTTGTTTTTTTTTTGTTTTTTTGTATTTAATCTCCTTGAGCTGCAAACAATACTGTCATATTTTCAACCTTTAAGTGCCATATTTGTAATGTAAGAAAAAAAAACAGCAACATGTTTTGATGCAAAAAACACCAAAAAAGTTGGGTTTTTGGTTTGTCAGTGTGTATTTTCTACTCACTTTGTAGAAGGTGTTAGTGTTGGAATTTAACACTGTTTACAACGGGATGATTTTAATGGATGGATTAGAATTTAAAAAATGTACTGATGCATTCAGACGTACAAGAAATGTGTCAAAAATAATAAGACCTTTTAAAAACGAAGTGTGACGTGTGCATAATACTTATCTTTACCTTGTAATTTTCTTTTGTGTTTATGAGCATCAGTGTTTTATTCAGTATCCCAGAGTGAATGATCAACACTGGTCAGAGTCCTATTTACTCTGGAGTTATTTGACCTGTTGTGTTTTCACTGGTCGTTCAGTCATCGTGTCAGTATTTTTTTTTGCATAAACCTCTTAAACCACTTCATCTGCTCAAACCTACTAAATCTTCAATGATTAATAATTTTAACCCTTTAAATGACAGTTTGAATACGTGATGACACTTTTTTTAGTAAAAAAAAAATAAAATGAGATATTTTCCACATAAAATATGATGGATGTGTCAGATTATCAATAACACTGATTTCATTGCATTAGTCATTTTTATACATTTGTGGGTTTTTTTAATGCCATTTTATTTGACCATTGTTTTCATATCGACTATTTCCCAACAATGATGTGTATGTATACTTTTATTAGGATTTTAAATGAAATAATCCCTCTGGTTCTGCAGAAAATGTGTGTTCTCAGGTTTAGACAGATGGAAGTCATCTGTTTACATCTAATGGATGGTCCATTGACACGTTTTTGTAGATTATTCATTAATTACAAAGAAATAAGTAGAAAGTGTGATGTAATGTACATGTTTATTATTGAAGAAAAGCAGAAAAATCCTGAATGTATTTCCAGGAATTAACCCGAAGCATTTTGTGTTATTAATAAAGTACAAAGTGCTTTTTGATGATGGTTAAAATACTGAATAAACCCTGAGCCTTAAAGTGGATATTTACACAGTAAATCTACTGCAAATAAAAGCAACAAATACCACATAAAACACAAAACAATAGATTTTTTTTCTTTTACATGACTGTAAAAATCATTAAATTAAAAGGATGTTTTTGTTGTTACTCTAGGATTCTGTCGTATATATTTGTCAGCTGTGTTGAACCTGTGAACGGAAAAAATAAAGAGTCAAAACCAAACTTTGAACAGATTGAATCTGATCCATCGTTGGTGTCTGTTACCGTTTTTATTTCCACAGAGGACAGGCTCACCGATCAGAGAATACACAGACTCCACAGACTCCATTTTACCTGGAACGTCCAAGTTAAAGGCGTCAGTGGAATGTTTCATATTTTTGTGTAAATGTGTAAAGGTTGGGGTCTTATCGCCGCTGTTCGATGGAAAAGTGATCATGGAATATGTGGAGTCCAGGAGTTCAACATCTGATAAAGGACAGAGTCGACAAATCAGATTAAGCATCGATCAGACATGAGTCGTTTTTCCACTGATCCTCAAATTCTACGAATATAACTGACATAAAAAATTAAGCCAAAACTTTTTTTTTTAATTAAAGTTTTTGCGCTGGTAAGAGATTGTTTTTCAGGCGTTGCACAAAATAGTATATAATATAATAATATCACACAAAAGTGCAACGGAAAGAACTTCTACCACAACTAGAGTCATGAACAAAAAAAACGGATGTTGATGGACGTGACAAGAGAAGAAAAGTTTTAAAAGAAACGTCTGTGTGTAAGTGTGGACACACCAGGATCTGAATCATTTTAGAAGGTAGTGGTAGATAGAAGGATAATGAACATATCTGTAAATCAACACCATATTTACATTCATGTTTATGGAATGACATCTCATCATACTGTGATAAACAGATCATCACATTTGAGATTTAATGGAAGAAACATGCACTTCTGTTTTTTGACATTCAGTAAATCTGGGTAAAGGTTTGTGCCGACGTCCGATGGAAAAGCGACCAGTGTCTGTATGTGTGACCTCTGACGGAGAGAAACCCATTAAAAACACATTTTCCTGTCACTGCGTTTCTCCCACATGGATTCATCATTTCAGACTGAATACTTTAAATCAAATGTGTCAAACTCATTTTAGTTCAGGTTCCACATTGATTCACACTGGACTAATGTCACTGTTTGCAGATGACGCCTTATGCAGCCTTCAGTTCACAGCAGGTCTGAACGCACAATCTGGATTTTTGGGTGAAATCTGATTTTATTTGTGCTTTTGTTCAAATTCACATTATGTGAATTCTGTCAGTTTTCAGCCTGAACTGAATGTGACCCTGAAGTGACCCACATGGACTAAAGAGGTCCTGAAGTGACCCACATGGACTAAAGAGGTC
>JAPTYQ010055425.1:0-10232 GCA_029814465.1 Ostorhinchus cyanosoma
AATAAAATAAAATAAAATAAAATAAAAAAATATTATTATTATTATTATTATTATTATTATTATTATTATTATTATTATTATTATTATATTGTTAGCCTAATAGCATAATTACCTAAGTCACATTTTAGACTAAATTGTGAAATCTGGGTACCTTTACTCTCCTAAAAATACTGTTTCATTTTGCAATATTAGCTACATCCTGAAAAAAATATATAACTTAGGCCGTTATGCTGTGAGACTAATGATATACACCTTTATTTCTAATATCCACACGTCTAATATTTCCGCTGTAGTTGGTGCATGCAGGTAGATTTTTGTCATGACCCTTTTTTTTTTTTTCATCTGCACATGCGTACACGGTATGACTTCACTCTTCTTGAATAATGAATGTGAGTAAGCACAGGCCTTGATCGTACTTCTCCCCTTGTTGAATAGGATCTAAGTGTGTGTGTGTGTGTGTGTGTGTGTGTGTGTGTGTGTGTGTGTGTGTGTGTGTGTGTGTGTGTGTGACTGAGATCCTCTATTGTGAGGCTCTAATGCTGCTATTTGTACAAACACACGTATATGAGTAAAAAGCTTTTAAAAGGGTCACATCACGGCTTCACTAGTGCTTTTAACAAACACATACTCTTCCTCTCTCTGATGGGTGGGTAACCAGTTCAGCTTCGATCCCTCTTATGCTTCCCCTCCTCCTCCTCCTCCTCCTCCTCTTCCTCCTCCTCCTCCTCTTCTACCCACTCCTCATCTCTATTTCACATCCACTTCTCTCCTTTTCCCACCGGATCCACCCATTCCCCTCTTTTCCTTCTTTCCATGTCTAGTTGTGGTTTATTTTTTCAATTGTTTTACTTTACTTCCTGTCGCTTTTCTCCTTCCTGCTACTGCTGTGACTTCCTCTTCATACATGTTAAAGAGCACATGAATAAAACATGTCATTATTACAGTAGGTGTGTGTGTGTGTGTGTGTGCGTTGGACACACATGGTCAAGTGCACACTCTTATCCTTATCAAATGAGATAAAAGCTGCCTCCGTATGACTCCAGCCTCCTCGTAGCGGCAATGACCTTCATCCGTGCATTAGCTGTAAGACCAGTACTTAGATAAGCGTGTTGTTTTCATACGTGTTAACAGCCATGTGGGGCCTTTAGAGACGAGAGCCTTCTTATCAGAGGAATATATGTACAGCTCTGTCTGGCTGCTTAAGGTATTTTCTCAAGTGTGTTGGAGGCCGTATATTTCTGGCTCAAGGTGTTCTTCATTCATAGACTGGAGCTGGACCTAAGAAAAATTTCCTCCCTATCTTTCTGCAACACTTTGCTCAGGGCTACAGACAACTCCAGTTGCAAAGTCAAAGTTTGCCAGCCAGGGAAAGGAATAAGTGAAGAGAAGTTGTGGAGAGCTGAAGACGAACTTCCTGGATTCACTCACAATATACTACTGATAATTTATAAACTGAAGTATTCAATTATTTATATTTAAACACATTTTTGTTGTATTTCTAGAACGTCAATGAACACCTACAGCTTTTTTGGCTCAAACCCAGATTTGATTAAATTGTAGATCTTCTATATAATCGGGTTGTTTTTGTTGCTTTGTTTTTTAATAGGAACATGACCGCATATAATAAATAACAAGAGGATGTGTGATGTTACTTAATAGTTTCTGAACCGTTATTATGAAGCCAGTAGTTTGCGAATTAGCTATCACCGTGGAAGTGATCAAATTTGGACAAAAGGGGATGAACTATGGGAGCACAAGGTCGAAGCTCTGAGGGGTCAGGGGTAAGCTAATGCTAAAAGCTATGTTTGATAAAAATGGTAAACGGTAAACTCTATCGGTAACGGTAATATCTATCTATCTATCTATCTATCTATCTATCTATCTATCTATCTATCTATCTATCTATCTATCTATCTATCTATCGACTCAGCACAAGCACAAAAAGTGTGTTGGAGATGCAAAATTTAACATATTGAGTCTTGAAAGGACTCATATTTTGCTAAACCTCTTCTATTAGACTTTGGTTCATTTCTTTGTGTATTTGGACCCTAATAGTTCCAAAAGTTTGAATTTGAACCCTCCAGGTGCGGCAAAGCTATCTTTATATTCATTCCGGCAGAAATTTAGTGGATTTCTACAACACGTTTAAATTCCTGTTTAGTTTGTTACATCTATATGTAGCTGCGTCACGACATTTGCACATATAAGGTCAAGACTTCAGATGAACATTTCTACGACAAAATAGTTTGTCAGCAGCTGCGGTTGTAGTCCATACTGAAAATATGTCCAGACTTCGAGCCGGTTACTTAAAATGTTCAGTTGTTGGTTGAACGGGACAGAGCAGCACAGTCAACAACCTGAAGGGGGCGGGGCCTGAAGTGGCTAATTTATATTTAAAGGGCCAGCGCTCAAAACAACCTTTCTCATGTCAATACTCAAAAATAGGGTTGAAGATGGACCTGTGGAGTTGAATTAATGAAGAATTCAGACCCAAACATAGCATTTACAGTTTATGTAGAGCACAGGGAAATGTTGTAAATTGCACATTTTCCTTTAAAAAAAAATTTAAATATCACTCCTTTAAGGCAAATAAAAGCAACTAATTCCCTTAAACCAAATGGATTCTTCAATCCTGATGTTTTTTTTTTTGTTTTTTTTAAAAAATATGGCCTCACATGTCTTTATGTTAGAAATAAATGTTCTCACCAAATTAGAGTAAGATTAATTTGAAATGTGGTAGGTTATTATAATCGAGATACTCCTAATGCACAGACAATAGACATATTGTATCATTAACTCTCTTACTGTTGTTGCTTCATTTAAATTAATGTTAGTTATTTGCAAACATTGCATGTTTTATGTCAAACTTTAAAGAAGAAGAAGAAAACATTTTCAACAAATTGAACACAAATGGCGACAGAAAATTACTTAAATTTTTTTTAACATACACCTACAATACGTCCTCTATTAATGCATTTTGATCTTATGGTTCTTCCGTCATGAGCCAAACCCAAACCCTGAGGCAAAAGTTTTCTTTTTTTTTTTTTTAAGCTAACACTTCTGATAAAGTGGATGCCAAATATAATCATTTGACATTTCGTAATGAAAGATTATTTGGCAAAGATCTGCATACATCTCAACAACTACCACCAAGCATTTGGTATAAATAATACTGCATAAAAGAACAGATGCATGACCAAGTACCGTATTACTGACACTGTTTGACTGACAGGTGCAAAATATCACAGATCTATCTGTTTATCGGTAGCTGCCAGGGTATCTGACATCTGGCAGTTGGACACTTGCTTGAAGCCACGGTGAATAAATACACATGAGCACAGCAGCCATAATCTCATTAATAAACCACCCCGAAGCTGGGAATATATTTTGAAACAATATTAGTTTTACATCGAAAGCATCATTTGTCTCAGTGGGTCCGTTTATACAATAGGACAGAACACACACACACACGCACAAATATACACATAAAGCATGTGGATGTGTATATCTGAGGTGCACAGGCCGGTTTCCAAAGGGGGAAACGTAGCACTGCACTAGAGGAAAACCAACATTAAAAGGTGGCTACTCAGTCAACAGCTTAATGCAGAAATATTTGTACAGACCTAATGAACCAAAAGGATTAAACATAAGTCGGGACAACCAACATGTGTGTGTGTGTGTGTGTGTGTGTGTGTGTGTGTGTGTGTGTGTGTGTGTGTGTGTGTGTGTGTGGTGCTGTAAGTGATGTGGTGTAGGAGCAGCAGTTGACTCCCACCTTACTTAGCATTGCCTCAGGTGCACATCAAACACACACACGCACATGCATACACACACACACATGCACACACACACACACACACACACACACACACAGAGAAACACATGCAGTCATTAGTAGGCAACCCACATTTTTAACAGGAACCACCTACCCAGCATAGATAGAAAATTCACCTCCACTCTCGGCTTCTCTCCAGTAATTCATCTTCCTTTCCACTCCTCTGCCATCCTTTCACACACTCCCTTTCCCCTTTACCTCTCTCCATCTAGTCTTCCTTTAGCCTTCTTTCTCTTTTGCACCCAATTTCTTCCCCTTCCATTATTTATTCTGATAGGAACCAGAGGGGCTGACAAAGATCGAGCGCATTCCATTACCAACGTTAAAGACAGCAATATACTCATAATATCCATCAAAAATGCTATTGTATTTGATGTATTCAAGAGGATTTAATGGACTCATAGTTGGGCTTAAAAGAGGATCTTCATAACTTTCAACTTTTTGTTTTTTGACAGTATAGATCACCAATTATCGACATTTTTGTTTTGTATCATCATGGTCTTATTCACTTTATTTTGACCCAATGATAAGTGAGTATAACTACTGCCATGTTAATAAGACTTAAGGTTAAGTGTGATTGACAGCTATCATATCTGAAGTTCTGTTCACTGAGACGGCTGTGATTTATTAAGTGTTAAAGCAAAGATGATAAACCCCAGTGCATTTCTAATAACAGCTTTTAACCCTCAACGTCTAAGGGTATTTTTGGGAATTGTCCACACCTGGAAATGTTTGTGTATTGTAGCTCATAAAATAGTCATCTTGTAAGTCACTATCATGTAATTCACACCCTTTTTTCAGAACAACCTGAGCTTTTATAACATCCATGTTATAATTGTGTCATATCTATGTAAAAAAAAAAAAAAAAAAGATAAAGACTCATAAATACAGAGGAAAAAATAAATCGAAAAATAAACTTAACATATATTTATTGTAAAAACACAACAAACTATAATGAACAACTTTTTTTCAATCATGGAAACAACAAATATAGTCCGAGGAGTTAACTATCTTGCTACTTTCCACTCTTTGATACACTACGTGAGGATTCAAAGCCGTACATTTGGATATTGGCACATCATGTGACGGCGCCAGATAGTCTGATTGGACACTGACTGAGCCAATGAGCTGAAGCGCTTCCATGAAACCGGAAAACAACACCAGCGGCAGTTTCGGAAAGGCTCAAGTCTCCCCTTTTCAACAAAAAACAAGTAAGTCGTTATCTTGAGCCGTTCCGGAGATGTAATGTTTGTCCCTCAGGATTGGATACGATGCCGTAGATTGCGAAACGTTAAGTCCAATATGGTGGAGTTGCAGTTCTGCTTCAGCATAAAAAATGTTACCATGGGATAAATAATTTACTTTCCATTATATAAGAGAAACAAACAAAACTGTGGTACTTTTTGAGAACTTTTCTGTCACACTTGTCAACCCAAAAAAGCAGAAAATGATTACTGTTGCAGAGCAGTTCTATTGGACAGTGAATTCACTTTGTAGGTTTTGTCAATGTTAAGTCCTTTGGTTTAGTTTTTACTCAGGATTCTGTCATGCATGGGTCGCATTATTTTATTGTAAAACTCCAGAGCAGGTTTTAGCTACTGTTGACACACAAACACCATCCAATGCAACCCAGACACATCACCAGTGAGGTAACCAAGGGTCATGGGATGTTTCAGGTCTTTAGCTAACATAACCAAACCAGACGTGATCAGTGCCTGACTTGCTTCTTGGTAGCCGCTGTGGTCCATGGAACACCCGCTTAATCCATGTCCATTTCGATGCCTTTTCAGTAGCACCAGTCTTGTTCCGGATCGCCTTCTCGCAGAGCAGTTCCCTGATCTCCAGCTGCTTGAGGGCCTTGCAGATCACCTGGGTGGAAAATCCATGGCTGCCAAGCACGATGGGGGAGCCACGGGGGCTTTCATCCACTGTTTCGACATTCATCTGCGAGATCTGTGTATCTGACTCAATTCCTCTCAATTTCATCCTCTGTATAGTCTTTCCAGGACACACTCACTTCCAGCTTGACTACCTGCCGTAATGATTCTGACATGAGAAATAGAGTAATGGTCCTTTTCCGCTGCACTTTTTCGTAACGGACCCGGAAAGCATGGTACGGTTCGACTCCACCCACGTTTGGCCCTTTTCCACTGGGACCCGTTACGAGTTTTCGCACCCGTTTCAGAGGTGGCTCTAGCCGTGCTGAGTCGGCACTAAAACGTGAACAGTGCTGTTCTCTGATTGGTCAGAGGAAATGTCGTCTATACTCGCAACAAAGCTCCCGGATCTTTAAATAATCACCTGCCATGTGTGGAAAAACATACCTGCGAGAACGTCAGCAGCGTTTTCAGTGACAGCAGCAGCAGCAGTACCGCCTCCATGTCTCCAGAGCCTCCATCGTTGTTGTTTCCTTTACGTGACACTTTATTAGTCGCCTGAAAATGACGTACAGGAGTGTCGACCCCGTCAACTCCACCCACTTCAACTAGTTCCGACTAGTAACGGCTGGCAGTGGAAAAACAACCGTGCTGATCCGACAAGTGGGTAGAGCCGTGCCGTGCTGAAACGTGCCGAGTAGAGTGTTGTGAGGTTTGCAGTGGAAAAGCGCCATAAGAGCAGTCATGACGAGTTAAGAAGTTTGAGTTTAACTAATGTCAGACCTGACTTGTGCTTGTGCCACCACCATTATTGAGCATACGTCATCATATAATGAACATAATTAGTTTATGGAGGAAGTGTGGCAGCAGTGGTTTCTGAACAATTTTGAAGTCATTGGTCATTGCCATTTTAGCAAAGACCAAATATAAGTCCAAAAGTGATAACATTTGGACACCAAAATTGGCTCACCAAAATGGTAAAAAAAGAAAAATGTGATTTTTTTTTTTTTTTTATTAAACACAAACTGAAAATCTGACTCAGCACGGAAAGAGCTGTCAATCAACGACTGATATGACAGAACTCAAAACGAATATGACCTGAGATCATATTGATGGAGCAAAAACTTAAAGTTTAATCCCCATATCACGTATTAGTGGTTTACTGGTTCCACAGAAAACTGGTGGGACTGGAATTAAACTATTGTTAATTTAGTGATTGAGAGACATTCAGTGTGAGTTTATAAGAGCCAGGGCTTTTTGGAGCTCCCCCAGTGGTCGTAAGTGGTATTACAGCTAGAAAATACTTCTAGTGGCTTCATTTTGGAGTTGAATTCATTGTCCTTTAAATGCAATGCAATATTGTAATTAACACAACAGTTTGTTTGAACTTTTACCAAGTAGATGAAATTTAACATAATATTTATTTTGCAGTGTATCTGTTCACTCCTTTTGTTTGGTTTGGCTGGCAAGCTCATCACACATATTTGACTCATATCACTGTTACATAATAGTTTTATTTTGTCATTCACTGTGTAGCTGAAATGATTCGTCAGCATTTAAGATACATTTTGAAGTTAGCAGTAGTAGTGATAACTGGGTGACTTTTAACTTCACTCTACCCTCTTGTCCAAATATGCAGTGGCTGCTTTGGACTCCAACGACCCCAGACATTTCTGAGCCTTTATTATAAAAAGGAAAGAGAAGATGACAAGCAATAGATGGCCTGGGCCACAGTAGTCGAACATCCATCAAGTGAGTCACCAGGGTGCCCCGCCATAATGCAAATTTAAAGCTTCACAATATTCGTCCATAAACCAATGGGTGATGTTTCGGTGAGTGGGTTTACTTCTTTTACACAGTCAATGCTTAGAATTCTGTTGGGTTTGTATTCAAACCCCCAGCAGCTAAACAATACCTGTTGTTGCATTATAAAAGAGTTTAATGACCCATTACCTCACTGTAGACAAAAGTGCTAAATCAACTGTAGTGTGTGTGTTTGTGTGTGTGTTTCTGTAGTTCCACTGAAATATCACAACAAAAGGCTTAATGTGACAATTTGTATAAAGGGCCAGCAGTGTAATGTTGCATAGAAAACAAATGAACTGATATATTACACATTGTGTTTCAGTTGTAGCGATTTTTATTCCATCGCATTGTGGTCTAAAATCACCTGAGATAGAATACATGAGTGAAGGCCTGTCTGACAAGAACATAGAGGGAAGGGAAAGGCACAAAATGTCTCCCACCGACAGGGAAAGAGATAGAGATGGCAGAGAGACAAATTCTTAAAGACAGTGTCTGTACTCCTCTATCCTACAGTTACATTGGATTTTCTTTGAAAATGTGCGAAGAAGAGACAGAAAGAGAAAGTCGGAGAGAGACAGTGAGAAGCCGATAATGACTGAGACAGTCGGTAAAGTCCACAAATCCTGACTGACTGTCTCTCTGTATTTGTTCGACGTGTCACTCATGCCAATCAGGGCTGTGCAGCACGTTTTCAGGGGTAGACACTGTCTTGTTTCACCATCTTTTCGCAAATCCAGCAGACCTTAAAGCAGGTGGCAGCGCAACCGAGAGCAGAGCAACATTAACACACTTCCAACCTTCCACAAAACCGATATTGTAACTGTCACTTTGTTTTCACTGCTGCATGAACTTGGAATTGAAATGCCCTCTCTGAAAACTCAAGGCATGTCTGATATGCCCGTGTTTTGGTTTTAGCTGATCAATAACATGTTGGAATCGAAGTTTTTTTTTTTTAATTTTTAAATTTTTTTATGTGGTGATAGAGACTTGACCTTGAGAACAGAGGTTATATGACTTACATGTGCTAAATGTTTGTCAGTAAAATATGTGAAGATGATGAAGGTCTGTCTCTGTTGGTTTTATTAAAAATACTAAATAAATAAATAACCCTTGCTACATTGTGCTCTGTGCGTAATAGACTAAATCTTTTAGAGATGCAAAAATGGATTGTGATGGATGGTGCAGTAACAGCTGTGTACTTTGTGTACTGCAAAAAACAGCTAGAAATAAGTCATATATTTGCTGGAATATAAAATACTGAAAATAAGAAAAACAAGTGGTTCCAGGCACAACAAACCCCGCCCCTCGCAAACGTTTTACCTGATTTGCTGTATCTCTTATCATTGCAAAAACACATTTTTGGTGACCTTGTCCTTTGACCTACATTCACCAAAATTCCATGGAATCTATTCTGGACCACTTTGCACGTTTTCTGAAAATTTTATGGAAATTAGTCCAGTAGTATTTGCATAAAGTTGCTGACAAACAAAAAAACAGACAAACAAACAAACAAATCAACCAAAAACAATACCCTTGGCTCCTTTTTGGGGGGTGGGGTAATAATCATCCTGGATATTATGCTAACCATTCTTTTAGGTTTTAATCGCCCTATCTTGCTCAATATTGACCTGAATACTTTTATTGAAATGATCTTACTATTCGAACAGGAAACAAACCTACTATAAAACCATAAAAAGACTTTTTCACTTTGCTGAAGTTCATTTCTTGTAACATCCAGATCTCACTGTGACTGTGAAAGCCTCCAAACTGCAGATGAACAATGGAAGGGTGAAGAGGTTAGGCTTAACTTATATGAAAGGTAACTTTTCCGAGTGGTGAGGTTTTTTAATACCTGTCAAACAGAACCATCCAAAATGGCTTTTGATTCCTCTGAAAAGTTTATGATCGAGTGGTGGTGCTCAAAAGAGGAGAAAAAGTTTGAAATGTTTGACTTTCTATGACTTTCCATAGAAGAGTGGCTTTGTGCTTTCCTCTTAAATGGAGTGGGATTAGTTTGAGAGGAGTGAGAGAATGTGCCGCCGCCTAAAAGCCGGTCTCACTCCATGCATGAGGGACGCAATATGCACTCACTTCTACCGGGCTAATTATTTTATTAAGCAAAACAATTTTCCATTTTAATTGATGAGTTTTCCAAGTGCTGCTGTCTCATTAAAGGATACCTCAATCAATGTTGAGGTCCTTTTATACTTTGAACCCACCTGGAAGGCATTTCTAATCCGAGGATCACATCCCATCATTATTGCACTATGAACACATGATAAACAGTAAATCAGATGACGCTCCACCTCGCTGTTAGCTACACCCAGATAATTAAATGTTCATTTGGGGGCGATTACAAGGTTTGTTTTCTATCTGTTTTTACATTTTCTGTCTTTTTCCTGCGAGTCAAAGTCATTACATTACTGTACTTTGCTTTTGCATATTGCAGGTTTTCATCCTGTTACACACACCTTATCAGAGCCAGTTATCAGCTCAAATCATAGGGTGGTTTTACTCATTTAATCTCAGTGTCAATTCAGTGTCAAATCCGAAATATCACTCATGTCTGGTATTAACTGGGGAGCAAATCTTGTAGTCGAAAAGAAAAAATGATTATACAAAGTAAAAAAATGCAGTGTCAATATTTCAGAGTCAAGCTATTTTAACCTAGATAGAGTATTTATAGCTCTATGGAGAGTAAACCAGCTCTAACA
>JAPTYQ010055585.1:0-10225 GCA_029814465.1 Ostorhinchus cyanosoma
TTTGATTTAGAATCAAAAGTTTCCCTTTGCCAATTTCACAGTAGCCCAAAGAGTTAAGTGGATGCAATAATAAGCAAAGCACAGGTTCTGAAAAAAAATACTGTATTGATATTTGCACAAGGACATACGAATACAAATGTGAAAAGAGTTTCTACATCATGTAGTTTTAGTCAAATTATGCCCTGGAAGAATAATACAAATAATTGTCTGGACCACCATCACTCACCTAATTCAGTCTGGTAAATCCAGCTTCTGGTGGTCTGCACTCTGACTCCTCGATGTGCATGCTCTGGTCAAGCAGCACGAGCAAAACGAACTGCTTGCCCTTCGTGTTAATATCAGTCATTCTATATGAAGTCCCAGCACTTGGCGGCCATATTGGAGACACCTACGGGCATCTATTTCAGGTTAATAAGGCCAGGTCCTATCTAAAAGAATGGCGATTCACCAGTATATACACTCTCCAATGACTGATGGCCATGAAAACCATATGGTTGAAATCACAAGGAAAACTTAATTATAATGGCTTGAAAAGTTGGCTGCTTTGTATAAAAATAAAGCTTTAAAAGCCCCTTTTTTCACAGGTTATTTTGACACTGCGCATGCACAGTACTTCACTAACGGCATGAGAGGAACATCAGAGCACAAAGCTGCAATAATGATTGGAACACATACAGTTCGGCATATGATTGGTTCTTGGCAGTGGAACAGGCGGGAAATTGGCTGACTCACCATGCTGCCATTATGAAGTGTCCCTATACATTTCAATGGATGATCTCTCAAGTGCCCTGTCTCCCCGTATTAGACAGTCGCTGTTAATGCCCACCCCACACACACAAACTTTTCTCATTGAATGTACAAGTTCATGTAGGTCATCTGTTTTGGTTTCAAAACGGCGAATTTTGCTGAAAGGTTTGAGGTTTTCATGCTTGCATATATGTCAGCCCTGCGATAATTTGACATGTCCAGAGTGTACCTTGTCTTTGAGCAAAATGTAGCAGGGATAGGCTCCAGCACCCCCGTGACCCTCAAGGAAAAATCGGTTCAGAAGATGAATGAATGAATAAATGTTCTTCATTGTCCATTGATACTATTTAAATCACCATTAAAATTTACTTTATTTACTGCAACAGAAAACTGTTGTTCTGCCTTAACAGTAAACTTAATACATAATGTATACATCCTCTGGGTATCTTAAACACATGTTGACTTACAAATCAACTAATTGAGTGTTTATGCAAATCATTCCAAAGGTTTCCCTCTATATGTCACTGACCCTTTTTGACCGAACAGTTTTGGGTTTGTGTGTTCGGACCACATCACATACACACTGAGGGAACACGTGTCACAACACACAACCAGTCCTCTGTGTCCTTTATCTGGGTTCTTCTCTTCAACATCCTCCTGCCTGCTCTGTGTCTCCTTCATCACCTCTTCTTCCATCAGGCTGAATCCCCCTCCACAGCGACAGCAAGATGTATACACACACTGATCTTTAGAAATACAAACACATTATGGATTGTTATTAAGCAGCAGGTTCCAGATGTGCTCATACATATACACACATACATATATGGGCCATTCTACCGAACTGGTTCAAACTGCAGTCCCACAATAAGAAACACATTTTAAAAAACAATTAGGTATTCAGACTTTACATGTGTACAAACATCATAATATGGTCTAATTAATCACAATATATTAGTTGAGATAATACAAAATTAAATACATTAAAAATAATCGTTTATATGTTACTTCCTATTGGAAGGTGGCTGTCCCAACCTCTAACCCCTAAATTTCAATAGATGAAAATAGTACTTAATTGATTTTTTCCCCTTTCCTAAATTTTGTTTTTAAATACATCCATTTGATTTCTTTTATAGGAAAGTTGAAATAATGAAATTGATTGTGTGGATATTTTTTTTTAATTGAAATACTTCATATCAAAACTGCGATCCCATGTTTTCATGTCACTACTGAAACACAAAGCGTTTTACTCCATAGGCGGAGCTCGGTTTTAATCACACCCTAAACCTTTCATCCATAAACTGGCACATACCTGATGATCCTCAGTGTCCACCTGGTGAATAATAAGTTTACATCAGTCTGAAGTAAATATCTTCTAAAGTCTGAAAATCAGCCTGAGGTTTTTAGGGCTGTCACTACCGAAACGCATACGTTTTGCAATTAAACACTTTTGTTTTTTAAAGCAAATATTATGTTTTGATCTATGTACACCTGAGCCTAGCATTGTTGAGTTAATCTAATAATTAGCTAAAATGTCACTACCAAAACGGTCACCACCACCACCACTACTACTAGTATTTTTAAACATGAGTTGGAATTATCCAACAGGGTGAAAAGGAGAGTCAGAAAAGCATGGAGGAGAAAGACAACAAGACCACAAGATGTGTGTGAAAAAACAGGGGGAGAAGCAGATGTTTAGTCAGGCTTCCACACCACCGAGCACCGCTAGCTCCAGTGAAGGTGATCAGACACAAAGGCGCAGGTCCTCAGCCCAAAGAAAGGGTTAGGGTCAAAAATGTTGCAAGTGTGGAGACCATTTTACACTGCGTAAGGCAGACAACACAACACAGCACAGCACTTCCTCAAGCGAATCAGAGCCTCTACAAGGTATGCTACTATAAGTAACGTGTTGCTAACTGATGAATACTACCATCTGTTAGAATGTAGCCTTACGTGTTACAATAAGTTTTAGCAAATGTACCAAGATCTCACTCAGGTAGTGAAATTATTAGGTTATATCCCTATTCATCCATCCGGGCACGCACGCACACACACACGCACGCACACACACCTCAAAATACCTCAGCCCTCTCCAATCCCTATTTATTGACTGATCAAGTAAAAAAACAAAAAAAACAAAAATGGAATTTATCAGATTACTTGATTAATCGATGAAAAAAAAAAAAAACAATCAACAGAATCCTCGATTCCAAAAATATTTGATAGTTGCAGCTCTAGTATGTGTATATATACACATCCATCCATCCATCCATCTATCCATAAAGCAAAAGAAAATAAAATGTTGCCTGGGAAACTCATCATGATACACTGAGCTCTCTCTGCTCCTCCTTCTCCCCGACCTATATGCGTCTCCTCTTCTCTGACCTTTCTCCTCATTTTTATTTACACCCCAGCAAATACATGTTACTGACCTGGCTTCTACCTCGATGTCTCTGTGCTTTATTGCTTAACAGGTTTTCCCTGGATGATCACAGGTTTTCCCTGGATCATGTCTGGACCTGCTGTTGTGGTCCTGCCCCTCTCCTGCCTTTCTCATCACTCACTTATCCATATAGTTGTGATAATGTTTATTATATAGTTACATAGATAGTAGTGGTTTCTAGTGGTAACAGTTACATTAGTAGTATATTCACTGTTGATACTAGTACTTACAATAGTAGTATTAACAGTTATGCACATTTGATGTAGTTATTGGTAATTATACTAGAACCAGCTGATCTACTTTTTAACAATTCAAGTTCCGTCTGTTACGTATCCATTGCATCCATGCATCTCCCCCTGTCTCTCTCCCTTTCTTTTTCTCTTCCTTTACCCTTTCTCTTTAAACCCAACTGGTCATGGCAGACAGCTATCCTCCAGGAGTCAGGGTCTGCTTGAGGTTTCTGCCAGTTAAAAGGAAGTTTTTCCTCACCACTGTCACCTGTCATGAGGGAGATCTAAGGATACCCAACTTACTTCTGTTCCATTATGTCTTCAAGTCTTTGGCACTTGAACATAACCTTTAGCATACAGTAACAATACTGACTATGGTACTGGTTAATCCTCACTCTATTTAGAGGAGGGGGTACAGCATTGTTTTGTAGTACCTTTAGAAAAGGATGGGGTCTTGTCTGTCTGTGACAGACTTTATGCTGCTCCTCTAAAATGCAGAGACACTCTCACAGATAAATGAACAGGATGGGTAGAAAATTAAGCGATAGAATGAATTAAACGTGCAAGAGGCATTATCTGATTGTTCTGTCGTGGACATTTTTAAAACACATGAACACATACGTGTATAATAGGTCAGCTGGCACAGGATGTTGCCAAGTGTGAATTCTAGGTTAGTACTTACCATAGTCCCACATCATGTCCTCCAGGTTGATAGTATAATCCACTGGCCAATCTTGTTTGAGTTCTTGTGCTGAAAAAGCACATTTACATTTTAATCAGTATTGTTTTTCTGTTGTGGTTTTATCTGCTTACATGTACCATAAATTGTTCTGAGACTTTGGTGTTTATACTTCTCAGGTGGACTTACATTCTGTTCATAAAGACACAGTTTAAAAATTATGGACAGAGAGAAAACCTGTATTTGACACATTAAAGGATACCCAGCTATTAATGTTGAAAGCAATTTCATGCAAATACATGTTTTTCTATGAGGTTTATGTAAATGTCAAAATATAACTATACAATTCAAATGTCTAAAATGGTGAAAGTCTCACTTTCTTAAGAAAGCGCAAGGAGAGCTCAGGGAATGATGGAAGGCCATGTGGCTGCTAAAAAGAGACAACTCTTGTCAGGTGGAGGTTGGTTGAATACAGGTGAATATTCACTCTTGAAGAAACGGTTATTATCAAGCTGCACAGCATAAATGAGATAATGGCATTGAACGATAAATCAAAAGTCCTCTGCTTTTTGTTTTTAAATATGATGTTAATACACTACACCCCCTTTTCCACCAACCTTTCCAGGTATTTACTGGAGTAATAGAATTCGAATGAATTTTGTTTACATAGCATCAAATCATAACAAAAGTTATCTCATGACACACCGCCCCTCAGAGTTCCAGTGGATGTACTTTCACCTCTAACAGTTGACATGGATCAAGGGCTGCTACAACTAGTTGACAAATAGTTGTTCATAATTCTTTCATTCAGTACTCATTCATATTCTGCTAAGATCTTCATTCTCAGGACCTTATATTAGCCATTTCAGACTTACACCTACAGGCAATTTAGAAAGAACCTGTATGGAAAGGTCTAGTGCAGTGTCATTGCACCTTCTTGCTGTGAGGCAGCGGTGCTAACTACTGCACCACAATGTGGTCTTTATTGTTTGATTAATTGGCTGTTGTACTTAGAACTTCTGAATCTTGTTTGCTTTGATTGTTAAACCACTTGAAACTGCTGTTTTTAAAAGTGATACAAGAATAAATAAAGACTGATATTATCATTGAGGATTGCACAACTTTTCCCTTCAGGCACCCTTTGTAAAATAACAATTTCACGATTGTTAGAAGAAGAAGAAGAAGAAGAAGAAGAAGAAGAAGAAGAAGAAGAAGCTTTATTTATATAGCAGTTTTAAAAACTGCAGCTTCCCTTTTTTATAACCAGTTTAGATGATGACAGATGATTCCTGCATTTTTCCTGCATGACATCCATCCATGCAGTTAAGTTAGCATGCATACATACACAATTGCCAGCAATTATTAGGTTAGCTTTTGGTAGTATAAAACCAGTGAGACAGTGTAAACTACCGTGGATGAACAACAACAACACACTCAACACAATATACTGTAAAACATCTATCATAAACTATCACCAAGTAAGGGTGATACTTAGTCCACCCATGCTTTTCATCTGACCCAGAGAATATTATACATTTAGATTTACATACATTATATTAACACATTCAGAAAACAGAAGAATGAAACTTGCTCCAGTAGCAGGGATATATAGCATTTTTTCTTCCTATATTTGTCATCCTAAAAACAGTGTTAAAAGAAATGTCCCCAGAATGTCTATTTGACTCAAATGTAATTCACAAACATGTTTATTGTTAGGGTGTAAAAACTCTGACCCTGAAAGGTTGGTCATTGGTTTCATTAAGATTTGATGGTTATTACTACTCTTTCAGATGCTGCTTATTTCTCCAGTATTTTAACGGTATTCTTATTGGTTTGTTTTTAAGGTTATGGTCTGTACAGTTCAAACTGTGAACAGAATTATTTTCCTTATTTTGTCATTTGTAGAACAGGATATAATTAATTTACAATAAATATTCTTTAGAGGGAAAGTATACATCATTGTTTGAAATTAATCCCTATTACAGATTATGATTTTGTTATAGTAGGGTGAGACAAACATAAATAATTATTTATTGCAACAGAAAACAGTTTTTAACCAAACATTTTGAAATGTAAAAGGAAATGGAGGACTCTCAGTATTTGGTAGTGCAGTAGTTTAGAGCCTCCAGATCTACAGTGTAATTTTTTTTTAAAAATGAGGGGAGCATATAATGTAGATGAGGCAAAAGAGGGAGCTCTGCTTTAGTTGAGGTGGATTTCGTCACCTAAAGGCCTCAAATCATTACACTCTTACTCAGACTTTAACAGTCTAATCCCTTCCAGTTGCATCTGCAGAGGGGAAATGTAAAAGCTAGTGGTAAAATCTGGTAGAGTAAAATTTGTCTGGTTTTGGATTTCTTTTTTTAATATTTTTGGGTTCATTTTCAATCAGCAGGATACATTTCACCCTTTTCATCTTTTCTCACTGTGAAGCTCTAGTATGCCCTCTAGTGATTTGAAAAGCCTGAGTATACAAAGCCACACTGTCACCCAATACAGTTTCAGTTTTTTTTCTATCTACTTGAAATAACACCCAATTAGGACTGTGCGATTAATTGATTTTAAATTGAATTTTTAAATTAAGATGATTTTTAAAAAAGGTAAATCGTCAAATTGACTTAATCTCTCTCATGCCTCCAGGCTACCGTATGTTCTTCCTCCCAACTGTGAGAGCAGTCTTTCACAGAAGTCAGTGTAATGACCACTGACCTTAAACCTGGATAGGCCCACAATAATGATACCAATGTAAACTGTAGTCCACACACGGATCCCCCAATTCAAATATAACTAAATGGGGATTCCTGATCTTGCATTGTCCACAAATGCATGCACACGACTGATGCCTGTCACTGACTTACATTGGTATAACTTCTGAGGGCCTGTCACAGAATTTTCAGGGATTCTGTGATACCATCATAGATTTGAGGTAGGGAGCAGTGCCATGCATTATAGGCTGCTCATGAAAACGACACGCCAACCTCTGCTGCCTTTTACCCAAAAATGTAGTTTTTAGAGGAACAAAATTGGGATTTTATTTTTGGCCAAAATCGTGCAGCCCTACACTCAATGGTTTCCAATCATTTGAATTTCCAGGAACTTCCTTTTTAGAACTTTAAGTTTTTCATACATTATAAAATAATCTAGATGTGGTTATACTGCAGGTGTGGTTAAAATGTGCATGTAGTTATAGAGGTGGTTATAGTGTAGGTGCGGTTTTAGTGCAAGTGTGGTTATAATGTAGGTGTGGTTATAGTGTAGATATGGGTGTGGTTATAGTGTAGCTGTAGTTACAGTGTAGGTGTGGTAATAGCGTACATGCACTTATAGTGTAAGTGTGGTTCAGGGGTGTAGTCTAATTTATTCTAGAGGGTATACACAAATTTTTCCCCTCCCAGCCTTGTACACCACCATCCTGGAGCAACTTTTGGCCCACAGCCCCCCTCCCAGAGCAGAAGTTGCTCCAAAACGGCCCCACACTAGAATCACCACACTCATTAACGCATAAAGCATGCATTCAACAATAATTGCGATCATGAAAGACTGGTTATGTATTATCTAAATGTAAATGTATTGTAAGCAGCAGCACAAGATGTTCAACAGTTATTAAATACTGGACCAGACAAATAAGTTTCAAATAAAGAAGTTTGTTCCTTAGCTGTAGATACCCTTTTCTCTGTAAGAATGACAGCTGATTTTGTTGCACTGCAGATGGCACAACCTGAAGGTAAACAAAACATCAGTAATTAACATTATAATAAAAGTAGTCCATTTTGTATCTATATTTGCATTGAGACCTGCTGAACAGGGTTAAAACCCATTAACCCATAAAGACCCATTGCTACTTTTATTGCAGTTCCCAAATGACATTTCCTCTATACCTAACCATTCTTAAGTGATTTATCACCATTTATTTGTAACATCTTCTGCATTTTGTACTTTATAAGTATAAATAAGGTATTTTTCAATATTTAATTTATTAATCATGTAGATCAGGGGTGGGCAATCCTGGTCCTCACGGGCCGGTGTCCTGCATGTTTTAGATATTTCCCTCTTCCATCACACCTGATTCAATTAATGATCAGGTCATCATCCAGTTCGGCAGAAACCTGATGACGATGTAATGGCCTGCAGGTGTGATGGAAGAGCGAAATGTCAAAAACATGCAGGACACAGGCCCTCAAGGACCAGGATTGCCCATGTAAATGTTCATAAAACCTCAGATTGAAGTTGAGGGTTATTACACCAAAAACAGAAAAACTGCAGAAAAAGTGACCTTTTCAGTAAAATATATCATTTATCATTCTGAACCCGCTTTATCCTCACTAGGGTCACTGGAGCCTATCCCAGCTACTTATGGGCAAAGGCAGGGTACACCCTGGATATGTCGCCAGTTCATGGCAGGGCTGACATTAAGAGATGAACAGTCACATTCACACTTATGGGCAAGTTAGATTATCCAATTAATCTATCAGTGCATGTCTTTGGATGGTGGAAGGAAGCCAGAGTATGCAGAGAGAACCCACTTAGACACGGGGAGAACATGCAAACTCCACACAGAAAGGTCTCAACCCCATTGACTGGTGTTGGAATCAAACCCAGGACTTTCTTGCTGTGAGGCATGAGTGCTATCCACTGCGCCACTGTGTCACCCCAAATATATCATTAACTGAGCATAAAACAAGTGTCTCCATCCAGTGTCTTGGTTTTATTGGTGAATCAGTGTTCTAGAAGATGGGTGTTTCTACAGTAACTACAGAGCCTTTGAACAACCAAACGGGTCATAAGCATGAAAAGATGAATAACTATATTTTAAAAGTTATTTTTACATGTATTAATAGCATTAATGTATCAACAGGTACTAAACACTTTAGATTAGTAGATGGTTTGGTCGGTGATGGACATTTGGGTCTTTATGGGTTGTTTTGTTTTTACAATATTCGAGAGGGGTCTGGCTGCAGAAAGCCACTGTCAGACCCCTGCCACTGTCAGGATCAGACAAGAAATACGCAAACTTTAAAAAATAAAATAGACTGCCACTGTCAGGACAGGAAATATATAATTCTTAAAACAAATTGCTTCAACTGGAAGAAGGAGAACAAATCCACGCTTGAGCGAACAGTACATAATTATTCAACAAAAAAAATAAGTTTACATTCACCAAAACTTGTGCTTTTCCCACCATTTATACTTGCATAATAATATTAGACTTTAGTTACAAAAACAGCTGAATGAATGACTCTGCCATTATTTATAGTTTTTCCCCCTCAGCCAATTTTGGGCCGAAGGGGTATTGTAATCGTTTTGTCATCTGTCTGGCCAAGGGGTATTAGTGTGCAGCACGTTATGTTTATTAAACTAGTTAGCAGCTACGTAGTGCACGTTAGCAAACTGAAAGAAATCGCATGTGTGAAGTAAAAATGTACTTTGTTAACCGTTGATAAGTTTCTGTTTTAATTCAATGACCTAGGTTAATTTCCTATTATTTACATTAAGGACAGATAGTGACAGGTATTGCACTTTGGCTTTTTGATCCTATTTGAGTTTAAATATACCCGATACCGATATTGGGAACTAAAAAAGCCGATATCTGATATATTGACCGATATCCAATACTGTTGATATATGAAATATGAACATTGGACTACACAGGATATAATAATCTTATATTAGGTAATTGTGGACATGTTGCATAAATCTTTGTTTACCTCACAAGAATAACTGACAACTTTCAAACACTGTATAATATTCTTATATCGGACTAGTATGTGACCAGTGGAACCACCGGTTGTAGATGTAGTTTTTGTGCTTAGTGAAAGCAGATTTTAGAAAAAGATGTGAGTCTATATTTTATAAGTAGTGACATAAAAATTGTGAGGTAAATCATTCTTTAAAATTTAAGTGAAACCTAACTTAAATGAGTCCAACTACAAAGCAAGTTATGGAATCACAAAAATAAGTAGAAAAGCACTCGGAGAGCGGAGACCTCCGCCAAGCGCAACAATTAAGAAAATTTTTGGCCCACAATGTTAACGAAAATTTCAAAGTGATGCAGAATCCAGGATTTCTTCCGGATCACCCCCAAAAACTAATCAATTCCTCCTTTTGCCATTTCAAACTATCCCTGAA
>JAPTYQ010055600.1:0-10225 GCA_029814465.1 Ostorhinchus cyanosoma
CTTCACTGTGGTTCTCCCCGAGGTTTCTCTTTTCCCACTGGGTTTTTGGAGTTTTTCCTTGCTGAGAAGGAGGGTCTAAGGATGGGGGATGCCCAGGACATTAACGCATTTCTTTTGATTTTCTGTTTATCTGACTGTTATTTGTTTACATCCTATTAACTCTGTAAAGCCCTGTGAGATAAACCTTGTTGTGATATAGGGCTCTACAGATAAAACTGAATTGAACTGAGATCCAAATTGCAGCCCCTCTACGATGACCAGATCTATATGAGGAAGCATAGACATGCTTATAAAAACCTTGTCCAAGTTTTTTGTGTTCTTGATCTGATAAATGCATCTCCTGAAGGAGGGCTACATGCACCTTTTCTTTTTTCAGTTTAGAGATTATCTTTGAGCTTTTTTGCGGGTTCACAATGCCATTCAATTTGAAGGAAAGAATATTAACAGTTAGGTTATAGGCCATCATCTTTAAAGTGGGACATTGTCATCCCGGAAAACTGAACATAACCACTTGCCCAAAGAAAGCTGCCGTGAACTGTAGCTAACAAAGTAACAGTCAAACAGATATGAAAAAAATAAAGGATTTACATCAGTGGGGCTGTTAAAGACAAAAACAACCCTGTAAGTCACGGCGTAATAAGTCTTTAGTGGGGGTTAGTCTCTCACCTCAGAGTGGGCCCCCTGGTAGAAATGTCTTCTCCATGCAAATCATCCACACTGCAAGAATACTTGCTTCCGGCGTACAGTTAAGGATATAATCTTATATTTATGCATTTCTCCTTCCTTATTAATTTATTGCCTCTTAGGGGAAAAAAAGGAAGATTAAGGTTGAATCCCAATTCACCCCTTGGCCCTACCCCTTATCCCTACCCCTCTGTTTTGTGCGTTCACGTGAAGGGGTAGTGTTGTCCCAATTCTCAATTAGATGGAGGGGAAGGGCTAAGGTGTAGGGCTGTATAGCCCTTGAAACGAAGACAAACCAGGACCACACTTCGAACAGAGGGGTAGAAGAAATTTCCCATAATTCTGTTAGAATCATCGGCCAGATGGAGGTAAACACAGCCAAAAAGTGGAGTAGTGCACAAACAACACACACAAATGTACAGATTTTCTTCAAAAAGAACTTAATAATTCGATTGACCATTAATGCTGTTTTAATGTGTAATAGATCACATTTCTGTGGTTTACAGCTGATCGCCGCAGAAAGGCACATAAAGCCCATGGAACAGATGCTAACAGCTACTGGTGTGTGCATGGGGAATATTGGAGGAAACTACGTTTTTGTGTGTTAATAGCGGCATCTACAGCGGCGTTTCCATTACGTGGAACTGACTCGATTCGGCTCGGCTCCTGTACCAAGTACTATTCCTGGAGACCATTTCCATTCCAGAATAGGACTGACTTTCCAGTACCTGGACATTATAGTGGTGCAGTGCACCTCCTTCTGCTCAGAGTTGTTGATAAACTCACCCGCTTCGTGTTGTCTCGTCTGAATTTTTACGTCGGCCACCAAAGTCCTGGACCAACCCTGGTGTAGTTTTGGGCTGTCATCATGTGGATTCACCTGTATTTACTGTCAACTTCCACATCTGTTTATTGTAAAACGGCAGATCACGTAGACAACTGATGACATAACAGGTCGCGAAGTGTTGTCCCATTTCTTTAGGGGGATATTTCAACCCCTACCCCATGCCACTCATTTTTAAGGGGTAGGGGTAGGGCCAAGGGGTAGGGGTAAAAGGTGAATTGGGATTGGGCCAAACTCACCAGGGTTGTACTACCTGTTAATGTATACAATACTTCACTGCTTCAGTTATGCATTTATGGAGATTCCCTTCTGTACTGCTGAAGTCTCTCTTTGATTGATGGGGGACCCTCTAGTCCTGTATCCTCAGGTATGGGTCGCTGCCCACGCTTGTTCCCTTTCGTGGCCCACGACAGTTTCTTAATCCATGTCATCAGCGTCTCTGGTGGCTTGTAGACAGTGACTGGTAATACTCTATCAGATATGTCTTTTGTTGCACCCTCAGCGGTGTTATAAAGTGTTGTTCCGTCTTGATAAAAAAACTCAAAGTTTCGCTGGGAAGGGGGTTTGGAACCATATCCCACGCTGTTTCAGGATCCTCTTAGCCTCTGTGTATGCCTGTCTGTTTGAGAACATTGGGTGTGTAGTCGTGATCCAAATTGATCCGTTTACCTTTCCATTGGAACCCCTTCATTTGCCAAGCCTTCTTTAGGATCTCTTCCTTGGTCTTGTAATTCAGAAAGCGAGCAGCGATGGACCGAGGTGGGGCTCCCTCCAGGGGACCCGCCGCGAGGACCTGGTGTGCTCGCTCAGTGTGTAGGTTCAATGTCAAGGGGAGCTGGGGGTTTTCTCTCAAAAGATTTTCTACAAAGTTGATTATAGTTGGGGCACTTTTCTCTTAATTTTCAGTCACATTATATAACCTGATGTTTCTACGGGAGCATCCTTCTTGAATGGTGATTTGTGACTGGAGCCTTGACTGCAGTTGTAGTAGCTCCGACAACATCCTCCACCGGTTGGATCCGCTTCTCCGTGTCTAAAATACGGTTCTCCACTTCGTCAAGTCTTGCAGTGGTTTTGCACACTTCAGCCTTAACTTCCTCAAATTGTTGTGTTTTCTTTTCTACAGTCCTTGATTTCCATTAATATCACCTTCAGATCAATATTATCGTCGCCAGCCAATCTGTCCTTGTTGCTAGCATTAGTAGCAGCACTAGCTAAGCTGTCGCCATCTTCATTTTCTTCGGTGTCTTTCCCTATAGAAATTCCAATCTGTCTTTTGATTTTTGGTTTGCTTTGCTTGTCCTTCACCATTGCCCCGTCAAGTTGACTTCCTTTAGCTAAATGTCAAGTAGGTTTTCGAGTTTTTATGGGGCTTTTTGACAAAATTTGCCGGGAGTAGTAGTTCTATGCAGTTACCTCCATTGAGTGCAACCGGAAATCCCTCTGCCAAAAATGTTTTATGCCATTACTTATGAAAATACAGACCAATGTCTTTTCCCAATACTCAACTCTCCCCAACATAAAAACTAACACATCTAGAACCCATGGTTCCCCATAGGTCAGATATTAGTATGTGTATGATTTGAAAATTTCACCAAAAACTACAAAGTAAATCATATCACCACTGAAGTAATAGGTCACTTTAACATGCTATAGAATTTTGACCCCTTGCTTATTTTCATGTTTTACTATGTAATGAAGTAGCAATATGTAATGTAGGTCACTTCTCAATGCTATATAATTTAACCCTTTGCCTATTTCTATGTTTTATTATGTGCTGTAGTTGTAAGATGTAATGTAGGTCATTTTTCCATGCTACAGAATTTTGACCCTTTGTGTATTTTATGTTTTATTATGTAATGTAGATTATTATGTAATGCTCAACACAGAGATTAACCCTGAGACAGCCTACAAATGGCTTGTATACACACCCGTCACAGGAACAACACCCATCTTACAAGTCTCATCTCAACGTTCCATCTTCATCAGTAACATCTGCAGCCATTGCCAGCTGGTCTTCACAGTTTAAATTCAATTCTTACAAAATAACAATGTCTTAAAAAGATCTTTTAATATGGTACAATTAGGGCTGCGCGATATGGAAAAATAAATCATATCACGATAAATTTTTTCACATCAGACAATATCTATATGTATCATGTTATAAATCAAATTATTATTTTGGTCAAGCTTAAATTTTAGATGTGCAGACATCAGAAGGCTATTTTTGATATAAATGTGACTTATCTTCTGTCAGATGTTGAACATGAGAGGTGTGCTGAAGAAAATTATACAACTGTTTCAGATAAATAAAACAGGTACATATATTTAAAACTAAACTAAAAGTCTGACAAGCAGGCAAAAATTTTCAAGTTTTAAAAAGAACACAAACAAAACCATCTTAACAAAACAATACTGGAGGTATATATGTGGGGGTGCGTTCCTTAACTGCCATAAAACTGAAACTGAAGGAAGGGTTGGTGTTTGCCTGTGATGTGTGCGTCAAATTAACTTGACATGGCTCTAACATGATTGCTTTGGTGTGGTGCTACTTAATCATGATTTGCTGTTTGGTTTTGTTTTTTGCTACTTAATCATGATTTGCTGTTCTTATGTCTGTCAAAACATGGCCAAATGAATTCTATTGAAATTGCAATGAGCACGTTTCATATTTTACACACACATGTATAATGTGTATATATATATATATATATATATATATATATACGTACATACACTCACAAAAAGTTAGGGATATTCAGCTTTCATGTAAAATTTCAGCATGAACATTACCCTAAAATGTGCTACCACCTTTATGGGTAAGCTTAATGTGACCTTCTCTAAACTTTTGAATGCACATGTCCAACAGTTCAATGTTTCAGGACTTTTTGCACTACAGACAAGCCCATTCCTGCAGCACTTTCAGTCTTGGATGAATTTAGTAAGATTTCAGGATATAAACTGAATCTTAGTAAAAGTGAGATATTTCCAGTTAATAAACTAGCTAAAAAATGCACACTGGAAGATTTACTGTTCAAGACCTCAAAGTCGGGTTTTGTCTTGGAGTACATGTGGCTAACACATTAGTTAATCTATGTAAGAAAATTTGTTTTACTTTGCTTACACAAATAGAACATGATTTTGGGCAATGGTCCATCCTTAATCTATATGTTGCAGCGAAGATTAACACTGTCAGAATGAATGTTTTTCCTCACTTTTTATAATTATTCCAGTGTGTACCAATCGTTCTTCCAATCTTTTTTTCCCTAAGGTTGACAGTCTTATTTTGGATTTTGTTTGGAAAAAAAGGCCTGCTAGATTGCAACGTCAGATTTTACAGAGCACCGAGGCTCTGGGAGGCATGGCGTTGCATAACTTCCTCTACCATTTCTGAGCAATGAACATTAGAAACTTGAACTAATGGGTTCAATCTGAGGACACTAAAGCTCACCTTTCGTGGTCGGGGGTGGAGGCAAATTCTGCTGATCCTGTAGCATTGAAAGCCTTATTATACTCATCTCTGATTTCTTCTCACTCTAAATTTACTGGAAATCTGATTGTGGCCTCCAGTCTTAAAATCTGGGTCCAGTTCAGATGCTGTTTTGGCCTACAAATTTTTTTCTTTTAGCGCACCACTAGCAGCCAATTATATGTTTCTTCCATATATGTTTCTTCTTGCTGGGGGTGATGGCTGCCCCCTCGGTGTGGGTGGCTCCCTATGATAGCACCTCTTCTCTTCGGTTTATGGTCCCCCCATGCTCAGCCTGTTTCTTCAATATATTTCTGTTTGTGTGCGTGTCTGTGTGTGCACGTATATTTGGGTGTAGTGGTGGTTGGTGGCAGTGTCAGTTGTACTGATTTTATATTTAAAGCACTTTGTGCTACATTTCACTGTATGAAAAGTGCTACATAATGATTGATTGATTGATTGATTGATTGATTGATTGATTGATTGATTGATTGATTGATTGATTGATTCTTTCTTTCTTTATTGGACAGTACTTTTTCTGTCTGGGCTGGTTTGGGTATAAAATCTTTAAAATGTCTAGATATAAATTTTGATTTTTGCTTCTTTCCAACAACTAATTGAAAAGTTTTCACTTCCTAAGGATCTTTTTTTTTTAAAGATATCTTTAAACTTGTAATTTTGTACACAGTGCTGTTCTGTGATGAAAGTCAATTCACGTTGAGTAGAACCGAGAGCCACTAACGATGTTGGAGACAACAAGGAGAGCTGTTGTCACCAGATGAGCCTTTGGTGGGGGTGGTGTTACAGTGTGGCAGGTGTGTCTAGTCATTACAGAACTGCCCTCCACTTTGTGTATGATACAGTGACAAGTCCATACTACCTGAATAACATTATCAATCCAGTCATTGTGCCCCTGCATGAACAACACAGGTCAAATTTCATCTTCATGGATGACAATGCTCCAGCTCATCGAGGTCGCATTAGGGAACAGCTGCTGGAGACTGGGGTACCTCAAATGGAGTGGTGTGCACTTTCTCCAGGCCTGAATCCCATAGAAAACATATGGGATCAGCTGAATCGCCATGTAGAGGCTCATAACTCTGTACCCTAGAACCTCAATAACCTGAGGGCTGCCCTACAAGAAAAGTGGGATGCCATGCTCAGCAGACAATAAGTCGACTTGTGAACTGCATGAGATGTCATTGTGAAGCTGTAATTGATACTCAAGGGCACATGACAAGTTACTGAGATGTTGACATTTTTTGTTGATGTATACCTACCAATGTTGTTGGGTTAGGGGTATTGAATCCATTTTTCCTTCTACTCGTGAAATGTTCCCTGTGCCAGTGGGAGTAATACAACCTCCCAAGTTAATCTACTTGATCCACCTCCACGCTTAATAATTGGACAGAGGTTCTTTTAATTAAATTCAGTGCCCTTTCTTCTCCAACCGTACCTTTGCTCATTCCGGCCAAAAAGTTCTATTTTAACCTCATTGGTCCACAGACCTTTCCAAAATGCATCAAGCTTGTCTATATGTTCATTTGCAAACTTCAAACGCTAATTTTTGTGGTGAGGACGTAGAAGAGGTTTTCTTCTGATGACTCTTTTATGAAGACCATTTTTGTAGTATCTCTTTATAGTGGAATAGTGTAACACAACTCCAGTGTCTGCCACATCTTTCTGGAGGGATTGTGCAGTCAAAGGTGGGTTTTGACTTGCTTTTCTGACAATCCTGTGAGCGGATATTTTTTTTTTGGTCTTCCAGATTTTGCTTTAACTTCCAGTCAATGCGTTTGCATGCACTTTGAGAAAATCGACTTATTGCCTTAGTCTGGCTAATATCGAAGTTTTAAAAGCCGTGTAAACACCTTAGTCGGACTGGAATCGAACCGAACTGGAGTTTTAAAAATCGGACTATTCGTGTCAGATAATGCAGTTCTAAATCAAGCTATGCGGGCATGTATATGCACACCATGCTTAGCCGGACTATTGACTGGCCCGGCCACTCCCCCTTCCGGAAGTTACGAGAGTCACGGCATGACAACAACATAGTAGCAGAAGATGCCTTCTGCTAATATCGCCACAAGACTTTGCATGCAGGTTACATGTAACACGATCAGGGTGTAGAGTATGAATGAAATGTACTGAGCTGCTGCATCGTTGTTGTCCATATTCTCGCACGTGTTGTCCTCCTACTACGTCTGCTTCAAATCTGCTGCTTTTGTTTACTAATTGTTCTTCATCCATGATGCCAACTGGAAGAATGCCAACGTGAAAGGGCGTGTAGCACCACCTAGTGTCTCGGAATTGAACGTACCTCACCCAATAATTCAATTCTCTCGCCGTGCATGTATACTCGGATTTCTCAGAAACTCCAGTTAAGTCCTTAGCTCGGTTATTGCCAATAACTCAATTTAGATGTGCATGTAAACGTAATGACTGTTGCTGATGACTGCCATTTCTTATTTACATTCCAAACAGAGGATATTGGCATCTGAAAACGTTTTGTTATCTTCTAATAGCCTTCTCCTGCTTTATGAGCATCAAGTAATTTCAGTTTCAGTGTTCTACACAGCTGCTTAGAAGAACCCATGGTGCTGATTGTTGGGGCAAGGCCAGATGAGTCTGGGCATTTACAACCTTGGAGATTGACATCACCTGGTTTCTCCAAATGATGATTGTGAACAATCCATGACATTGTCAGGTCTCAGCTTTCCAAAGGGGACGGCACATGCTATAAGTTCTGCAGGTGCCCAAACTTTTGCAGATACCATTTTTTTTCTGTCATTTTGAAAGTGTAAATGATGGAAATAAAATCAAACTTTTTTTGAGATACCATAAGAATGTCTCATCTGTAATTTGTTACCTTTTGGAGACTTTTCCATCTTTCCTTGTTTTCCAAGGCACATTTCCAAGGGGGTCACTGTCTCAGCCAAGTTTATCCACTCACACAAGTTGCTTGTTTACATCCAGTGTTGTTTGTTTACATCCAGTTAACTCTGTAAAGCCCTGTGAGATAACCTTGTTTTGATATAGGGCTCTACAAATAAAACTGAATTGAATTGAAGATCTTGGTGGACATAGGGAGTGGACACTGGGAGTGAACACTCGGCACACACAATACACAAAAAATATGTGATATGTTTAAAGGGATCAGTGCAATAATAGAATGTATGAATGCGTGTGAGTGATGGGTTTTATTTGTATATTTATAGTAGGGTTTATATATGATGTACAGATTGGAAAGCACTTTTAAATGTCGTACTTACAATGACAAAAATTATGGATTAGATTTATATATCGCTTTTCTATGAATGCACACTCAAAGCAAGTACAGTGGATCCATTATTCATTCACACACACATTCTCACTCTGGTGGTGGTAAACTACATATGTAGTCACAGCTGCCCTGGCTGACAGTAGTGTGACTGCCAATTCCTGCCTATGGCCCCTTCAACCACCACCAAACATTCACATGCATTCATACACCAAGATATTCTATTCTGCTCTGTTCTGTTCTATTCTGTTCTATTGTTTACAGTCTCTGTAATCAACTGATTATTTGACTATGGGTCAGTTTATATATGTCATGCGACATCATGTTCAGAGCATCGTCTGATCTGTTGGTCACACACTTGGATCAGGAGGACAAAACCACGTCACTGTTCAGATCGTGACAGTCCTGTGTTGACATTAATGATGATGAATGGACATTGATTTCTTCTGCAGAAAAATTCAGCCTTTCTACTACTATATAAGGGTGAGGGGGTTTGGTTTCTACCTTATTTACAAGACGGTGACTTATTTATGTCTCTTTTCTGTAACAGGCATCAGGGCAGAACTCACACTTACAGACACATGCACCAGTGGAGACAAGGGGCATAGACAGTTTGTCAAATCAGCCCAGTGAGGAGCAGATCAACATGTGTGCTATTTAAAGTGTATAGAACTACAGATGCTCGGCTAGAGGACATTTCGTGGTTGTGCTTTGACTTGTGCTGTGACCTTAGATTTAGTGAGTATTATCATCTCCAGGGTTTCCCCCAGTGCATTATAAGCCTGGCGGGCCGCCAGGCTTTACCTACCCTCCCGCCAGTCAGTTTACTTATTTTAAAGACATTAGACAAGTAGTGCTGGGTAAATAAACCGCGAGTAACAGACTCCGGTACTACTGCCGCGGAAGTGCGACCAGCTCTGTCCCGCGAGCCCCTGTTGAAGAGGGGGCGTGTCGGGCTCGTTTGCGAGGGTTTTTGCCCCCCCCCCGTAGTGGCCCTTCCACCAGGCGTTGCGCGATTTCTGGGGGACACCCTGCATCTCCATCTACATAAACACCATACTAAGCTTTTATGAATTTATGGGTGACTTAAATGAACTCATATGAGACTGATCTCTAAGTGTTTCCTGTTGATCTAAACAGATCAGATTGTTCTAATGGATCATATTCTGAGTCTGGTTCTGTTTATATTCCTTTATAT
This sequence comes from Ostorhinchus cyanosoma, assembly GCA_029814465.1. NCBI lineage: Eukaryota > Metazoa > Chordata > Actinopteri > Kurtiformes > Apogonidae > Ostorhinchus > Ostorhinchus cyanosoma. The sequence goes on from JAPTYQ010055600.1 coordinate 9,476, forward strand.
GTCTCAGCGATGGTCAGCACCATCATAGCAGTGTTAGTAACTGTTAGTTAAACCCAGTGTTTCTGCATCAACTACTGAGCATGTTCATCTAAAAAAGGATGGAGTTCAAAACAACTAATTACAATCCATAAAAATATGAGTTCAGGAATTTAAAAACAGAATAAGGGGCTTAAAGGATAGAAGCAATAAAACTAGTGCAACTAAAGCCTGTGTCAATGAGGTAATAACATGCCATTCATATGTGGTGTGGACTGGAACTCTGAGACATCTTTTTGAATCAGTCTGCAGTGTTTCCTGTGGAATTGATATGTTGGTGTGGTGGGTGGGTGCACACACATGATTCGGCCACGGGGTGCATGTGTGTGCGTTTCGGTCGGTGACTGCGTGCGTCGGTTTTCATCTTACTTTTAATACTATTAAGGTACGGGGCAGTGCGGTCTGTGCCCCCTGCAGAAGTTAACATGAAACTTTACGCTCATTTATCTTTTCCCTACCCCCTGAAGCTTCTCAAACTGTCATTTGAGGGGGCAGGACGTTTGTCCTGGACTAATATATATTATATGTATGTATAATAAGTAGGGGTGGCATGGTACGCCAAAGTCGCGGTTCGGTATGTATTGCGGTTTGAGGGCTGCGGTTCGGTATGTATTGCGTTTTTTTTTTTTTTTTAATGAACCTTAAATACTCTATACTTGGGCATATGCTATTTACCTTAAGTGACCATAGTTTAGGATGCAGCATTTAAGAGAG
>JAPTYQ010055655.1:0-10223 GCA_029814465.1 Ostorhinchus cyanosoma
TTATTATTATTATTATTATTATTATTATTGTGAATTGTTCCTTGATGTTTTAATCAGTCCACTGGCTGTTTACTGATGCATGAAGCATATAAAATGTTGATAAATTGATATTTCATTTTAACTGTTACATATTCAGATAAACAATAACTCAGTTCATGAACATACAAAATTATAAGAAAGACAGTATCTGAAAAAGATACAAGATAATTTAGCAAAAATGGGTATATGTAAATATCAAAGTTTTTCACAAAGAATAAAACATGATATAATATATATGAAATATGAATGTACGTACCGCTCTACTGGGCAACTGCTTCATCTTGAGAAATAAAACAAAAAGAAAAACTTTTGCTGGATAGAAAAAGTCAAACTGGACCAAAAGTGTCTTAATCAATTATCAGTAATTTATTAAAGCAGGGAGATAAAGAAGAGCCAACTGTCAGAGCATCCGGCTGAACTACATTACATCTTTGCGCCCTCCTCTTGTCCTTTTTGTAGTGTGACCTTTGACCCCCGTCGTCCCCCCTCTCTTCTTCTTTTGCCCCCAGGTTTGTTTTTGTGGTGTCAGAGGTTACTTTATCCCTGTGGATCTGAAACGCAGCTGTCAGAAGGGTTTACAGCCAAGCCTTAGACCAACACGCAAGTTATTTTATGTCCAATTACAGTCAAAAAAACAAAAAAAAACCCCACAATTGAATAAATGAGTACATTAAAGTGTCCATCACTGAGCTAAGAATCTTCATTGTAAAATATTGTACAAGCCCCATTTCTGTCAAAGTTGAAACATTTGTGAAAATCAGTTCAGTTCAGAGGAAATTCAAAGGTTAGAAAAGGTTAAATTCAAAGGAAAACTGGAAAAAAGTGAAATAAATGGCATAAAATCAAGTGTCTCCATCTGCTGTCATTTATGAAACTCCATGGGTTTTACTGGTGAATCAGTAGAAGATGACAGTGTTTCCACGGTAACTACGGAGCCTCTGAACGTCCTTGTGATATAGGAGTCTACAAATGTAATTGGTTTGAATTGAATTAAATGAATTTCTTTCTCTATTTAACCTTTCGTAAGTGATTTATTCCCGTTTATTATCATATTATCTTCTAGAATTTTACATTTTTAGGTGAAAACCAGCTATTTTCCTGTACTTAATTAATTGATCATGTAAATGTTCATAAAAGCTTAGATGAAAGTTGGGGAATATTATACAAAAAAAGGGAAAAAAAGTGGAGAAAAAGTGATTTTTCAGCAAAGACATCAACAACTGAACGCAAATCAAGCGTCTCCAACTTTATTTTGTAAACTCACTTGTGATTATTTATTTATTCATTTTTGGTTCATTCTGCTGCCTATGTTGTTATTTTTTTTTTCAATTTTGTTCAGTTTGTGGCTCATTTTGTTCATGTAACTCAGGGGGGAGGGGTCCAGTGCTGGTCCTCCAGAGCTACTATCCTGCATGTTTTTAGCTGTTTCCCTCTTGTCAGTCATTATCAGGGTTCTTCAGAGCTCGATGATGGGCTTATCATTTATAAATTAGGTGTGTTGGACAAGGGATACATCTAAAACATGCTGGATAGTAGCTCTCGAGGACCAGGATTACACAGCCCTGATGTAACTTAATCCCTTTGGCCATTTTTGCTAATTTTGTTGCTTTTATTTTTTTTTTTTTTTACTTAATTTTGGCTATTTTTGGCTTTTTCCCTCACATTCTTTATTATCTAGTAATTAATTTTAAATCAATTTTTGTTCATTTTATTTTTCATCTAATATAAAACAAGCATCTACAACCACTGTTATTTGTCAAACTCCTTATTTGTTTCAATTAACATTTTTGAGGAAAAAAATTAAAGAAAAAAAACTCGTTTTGTTGGGAAGGTCGTTGCAGTACTGCCTCCAGACACATGGTGGCAGTGCAGCCGCATCAATAAAACAAAGCGGAACCGGAAATACTCTTTGTATCTTTTTGTCTACGGCTAAAAACAACAGCATCAGGAAAGGTAGCTCGGTAGGTTTTAAATATGTTTTGGTGGGAAAGTGAGGGCGGCTTGGGCCCTGTAGCAGCGGAGAGCCGGTCCAAAGCGGACGTCCTGAGGGGAATAGTCACCGACAGGCTGAGCACCGCCGCCCGCGAGATCCTAGCGGAGGTGGAGAGAACCGTGGCCCAATACGAGGAGGAGGCGGCGGGCTTCAGGCAGGAGATCGACCGGCAGAGGCAGGCGTTGGGAGTCCTCCTAGAGAGTCAAGTTAAAGCAGAACCATCAAACGTGTGTCCAGGTTAGTCTGACTCCTGCTCATTTATTGTCAGTCACATTCTGGAGAAAACGACATTTTAAGACGAACTCGAACGAACCGCTCGGATGGAGTAAACAAACTAGTGGGTTTTACCTTTAGTGTCAACATTGTGAGCGTGTACACACAAAAGTCACTCTCCAACAAGAGATGTGGGATCGTTAGAATGACAAGTTAGTGAAAAAACGACCATTCCTCTGAGTTTCTGTTACTATGTGTGACATTAATCCCATTAATGAATCACATTCCATTGTAAACTACACTTCAATTTTAAAACAAAGATGGCCGCCAGTGGGTTTAACGCTCACCTTTAAAGAACTCATATTTATCTAAAACCACTTTTATTGGTCTTTGATTCATTTATTTGTGCATTTGGACCCTAATAGTTGAAAAAGTTTGAATTTGAACCCTCTAGGTGCTGCAAAACTATCTTTCTATTCATTCCCACAAAAATTAAGTGGATTTCTACAACCTGTTTTAATTCCTGCTTCTTTTTTCCCCCAAAGTAGTCTTTATTGACAGTTGTTTAGTACAAAATAAACACATAAACAGTACAAGAACGAATAACTGTAGAATGGGGTCAGAGAATCAGCAACTTTTCATTAAATATCAAAAATCATTTCGATCAGTTTATTTAACAGCTTTCTTGTTTTTAGAGTGTTGTATTGATATAAAATATTGAGTTCTTTTACAAAAATTAAGAATGAAGGCTTTTGAATAGAGAATCTACACTTATAGATATGGTATTTTGCAAGTAATAGAATTAATATTGGTCTGATTTGGCAGAATAATAGGAAAGAGAACCAAACAATACATCCTCATATGACTGAGTAAAAGGGAAATAACTTTTTTGGGAAATAAATGTACAAACATTTTGCCAAAAACTGCAGGACAGATGACAGAACCAGTAAAGATGATGCACATTTTCTACAGATTGATGACAGAATGAACACTTGACATCAATATCCTTTTTGAATCTTTGAAAAAAAAAATAGTTTGGCAGTGAAATATGACTCCATATAACAATTTATTGAAATGATTCAATTGAATTTATAGAAATGTTTTGTCTCATATGACCTGTACATGCATATTTACTGTTGTTTTAGCCAAGTAAGTTGAAGAATAATTTGCTTAATGTTTGCTGATTAAAAAAGTTTCTGTCTGTACAGTTGAGCCGCAGCTGTGTCCTGTAACTGCTGTAAAAGAAGAAGAGGAGGAAGCAGGAGGAGCAGAAAACTCAGAACGCGTTGTGTGGAGTATGTAGCGTCACCTCTCTTTTATGTAGTGTGATAAATGAATTCTAAATGCCGTAAAGGCAAAAAAAAATTATGTGTATTGGTGTGAGACTTTCTGAGCTTTACACACATGCTACTATGGTTTTCTGTTGGAGAAATTATGAAATAACAACTATTGGCAGAGGGAAAATGACTCCACAAAGCAATTTCCAGTTAATATTCTCACAAAGTTATAGCAATCTAATGATAGTTTTTTCCTTGTGTTTACTTATACATATTTACTGATCTTTTTTTGCAAAATAAAACGAAGGATAATTTGGTTAATGCTTCTGATTAAAAACAAGTTTCTGTTTTCAGATGACCCGCAGCTGTGTCCTGTAAGTGAACATGTACCAGGAGCGACACTTGTAAATGAAGAGGGAAATGAGGAGGCAGGAGGAAAAGAAAACCCTGGACAGGACCAACATGTGTGGAGTATGTAGTTCGATTCCTATTTTATACAAGTACAGTTTCATGTTTTCTGTCTGAATCTTCTAACAAAGTGAAAGGAAACTTTAGAACAGAGATGGAATGAACAGACTGACAGGTTTGTAAGGAAGAAAAACAAAATTATTTTTAAATCAAATTCAAGTTGATACCTTTTATGATTTTTTTTAAGCAAGTTTCCATCTGCACAGGTGAAGAACTGTTCAACCAAGTGTATGCGGAGTGTCAAAGTCTACCGGTGAAGACACCTGGGAAAATAGTAGAAGAAGAGGGAGGAGGAGGAGGAGCAAGCCCTGAGGAGGACGACCATATATCATGTATGTACTTAACCCCCTCCTCCCCTTTAAGCATTATTAACCCTTAAGGCGAAGACACACCAACCCAATTCTGAGCGGTCGGATGTTGTTGGGCAGTCTGGTGAGTTCAGTGACATGAGTCTGTTTGGTGTGTTCTGTTCGATCGGCCGTTGTTAATGCCGTCTCCAGTCTTTTCAGTCAATTCAACATGTGTAACTGGCCACTAACAGTAGTTCCGTTGGAACAATCTGATTGGTGGAGGGATAGGCCTTGACCAGTGAATCAGTGAATGAGAAGTTTCCATGTGAATCCAGCTATGCCAAGGTACTGCACACTATTATTGTCCTCTATAATAGGCCATGAACTGCTCATATTGTATCTGAATGAGTGCCGGTCAGTGTTGCCTATGGACTTCATTCATTCCATGAAGTGAACACTGTTAGCATTGTTAGCATAGTGCGATTTCTCTTCAGTTTTCACCTGCGACATCTTTCTTCTTCCACAAAAAGAAACTCAAGAGCTGACAACACCAGTATCTTCTTACTTACTTATCAACAACAATGACTGATGACAGCGAGCTCTGGGTTTTGGTCTAGAGCAGGGGTGTCCGATCCTGACCCTCGAGGGCTGGTGTCTTACATATTTTAGGTGTTTCCCTCTTCCAGCACACTTGATGGTTGTTACCAGACTTCTGCAGAGCTTGGTGATAGACTCATCATTTGAATCAGGTGTGTTGGAAGAGGAAAACATCTAAAACATGCAGGATACCGGCCCTCAAGAACCAGGACTGGACACCCCTGGTCTAGAGAAATGTTCCTTCATTTCCGGTTTCATGTCTTGCGCAAATGCAGAATGTATGCTCAAGTCAATAGTCCATTTGGTTTGTTCTTGACATTTTTTTGACCATGTCAGGGAGGTGGGAGCCAACTGATCAGTCGGTCTACCTTATCTGGCGACGATCAGCGTCGGGTTGGTGTGTTTTCACTCTTAGATGCAGGAGTGTCTAGACTCTAGACCTTCCATTAGTTTAAAATACCTCAGTAAAGAGTTTTCAAATTGTCACTTTAACACTAACAGAATAAACAAAAGATCTATTCAGTGAACTTGTGAAGTGGAAAATAAATCTACGACGAACTGTGGAAAATAAATTGGTTTATTTTTTTTAAATATAAGACTGTTGCAGCTCTTTACATATAAGAACTTGCAGATGAATCACGTCTTCTTTCTGTCTGTTAGATGGAGAATTTGAGAATCTTGGTCTGATTTCCTACATCGAGGAAGATGATGAAGAAGGAGAGGAGTTACCACCGTTTCAAAGGTCATCAAAACAGAGGAACAAGAGGCCAAGGTGAAGTTAGAACTTAAACTGTTCTGACACAGATATGTGAGTAATGATCAGTTCATATAGATACAGAGTTCAAAGTTCCAAATAGAAACCCTATCACCTTTTACTTGTTTTCTTAAACCCTTGAAGTTGTTACTAGTCATATACAGTGATATGAGGATACAGTGGTATCATGGACTATTTTCAACTATATTCATACTTTTAAGGAAAAAAATGATATTGGTGTATGTTATTCCAACTCTCAGTCATTATCTACTTAGTAAATCAAAGCGCGATGCATTCAAATGCAACTCATTAATGTAGTAGATTGTTAAAATGGCCCAGGTCTGGTGTTTGTGTTGAGTTTCTGATCCTGGTCTTTCAGGCCGCTGCCTCGCTCCGGTACCAGGACGTCTCTCAGACTGAGGATGAGTGACCCAAAGGAGTTGATCCAGCTCAGCGTGTGTGTCCTGCCCGATGCTCACATCACAGAGCTCACCCCCAGTGGTAGGTTTGACACACACTTAGAATTGCATCATTGCTGTCTGGTGTTTACCTCATCTGATCACTGTCTGTTTTTGTGATGTCAGAGCTCAGAGCGTACCCACCCCAGGAGTTGAGCTGTCCTGTCGGTCTGCAGCAGGAGGACTTCCTAGACCTGCTCCGGGTCACCTTCCCTCAGATCAGCAACAAACCTTTCGACCTGTTGTGGACAGACGACAGCAGGAAGTTATTGCCTCTCCTCGTGGAAACGCTGACGGCAGAAGAGATCCAGAGAAATCTGAAAAACACTGACCAGTCTGTCTACATTCGCCTCCAGGTACTGACACGGTCATTTAAGATGAAGGCCTGAAACTCACCATTATTAAAAATCAGTTTCATTATCTATAAAAATCAGGTTTGGCTTCTTCCAGCTCACAACTGGGTGTTTGATTCTGTTTTGAATTAAATAGCATGTCATCAGTAACTTCACAACTTTACTTTTCTGAATGTTGGATGCTCGGCAACGACATTTTGTTGCTGAAGTAAAAAAAAAACATCTTTGCCTTTGACTCTATTAATGCAGGAGGAAAGCGCTTTGATTCCTGTCAGCTCGTTACCATTACAGTTCACACACATTCCACACAACAAATGTACATTTATTTTTCATTTCCTCTCTCCTTTATGCCTGCAAAGACCACTATATAACAGTTGATTTTCACAAAGCTAAATCCATCGATATGTCCAACATTAAAGTAGCCTGTTTTTCTGTAATCCTATGCTTTTTTAAGTGGATTCGTTGATTGTATTTTATTAGTTGTGTCATTTATTCTGTTTGTCTGACAGTTTAGTTCACCTTAATCTGTGTGATTCGGTTTGGTATTTTTATTCCAGATTATTTAATAGTGGTAATAATGTTTAGTTGCAGCCTTGTGAAGTTGTTTGAGTCTTGTTTAAAACCTGTTTTTTCACACTTTCAGGGTGAAGCAGAGTCTAATGTTACACCTGTTTCTTCACGTCCTGTAGCTACTAATACAACAAAGATGAGGTAAAACCAGTCACTTATTACCTGTTCTATTAACAAATCACTAATGTTGATATTTATAACAGTTAATAAAATTGTTAGATTGTTGGAAATTCAGGGAAATTTGATCAACCTACCAAATGGGCTCCATAAGCAATAATGACCATAAATGTGTTTTATTCAGCCATGGATGCAGGAAATAAAATGTGTGTGGTACAAAGTAATGGTGAGTGGTTCTGTCCTCTGTCAGATTTGTTGCTCAGAGTCGGGCGAGGAAGGGGAGTGAGAATGGACAGGAGTTCATCGACCTCGAGATCTTGATCCCAGACGATTCCGACGTCAACGGACAATCATCACAAGGTGACTTTAAAGTGTAAATGTCTTCATATTTGACACAAATAGGTTTAGCTCACATTCAGTGCAACAACATTAAACACGTTTTGGGCCATAACTTATGGTAATAAACCAAATTCAAATGGTTTCCAAGTCAGGGTGGAACGCACAAATACTGTCAGCAAAATGGATAATGTCACATTGAAGTCTATGAGTCGTATAAATAATTGGTAAATTGTTTTCATTTCACTGCCTTTCTAATGATTAGCAAATGAAACGACAACATACAGTTCAAATTAGACAATATATTTGAAACTAGCGTCAGTATTCAACTATTTCCTCACTAATATTGTTGTCTGAGTGTAAGGGAAGGGGTCAATTAATTTTGTAACAACACATAATCTATCTCTAGTTGAGCCATAATACTTATCAAGCTTGCTTTGACTTCCCAACTCTAATGTTGTGGTTTTCATTAACATTATGTGAGATTATCATCACAGCAACACATCCACTATATGGACAAAAGTATGTGGACACGCTGAATTCAGGTGCTTCTTTTGAAATTGTTAGATGTAGTAGAAAGTTATTATTTACAGTCAGAGCATGGAAAATATTTTTAGAAATTTAGAGGAAGATCATTTAAAATCATAGTCATGGATGAAAAAACAAAATCAGTGTTTAGAGAAATTAAGTCAAAACCATCTCTGAGGCATTTTGGGAGGAAAGATAATTTAAACCAAACTAACCAATGCAATGATTTTTATCCCAATATAAAAACTATATTCTGATATTTGTCATTATTGTTTTGTATCCCAGACCCCCTGTTAGAAAAGAAACACCTGAATTCAACTTGTCCACATACTTTTGTCCATATAGTGAATTTCTGTGTAATGTTCATAATGATGACATCCAGCACAGAAGATAATTAGATATTTCAGTACCAATGTAGACTTTTCCTACAACAATATCACAAAGTAAAAGTTCTTTTAGTTTGAAATGGGTATTTGTCTTTTATTTTGTCAAGATTTTGATAAAATCACCGTTAAAGTCTGATTTCTGGTTGTTTTTTTAGCATCTTGTTGCATTCTTCCACTGACTGTGACTGTGTTTTGTTTGTTTTGGGGTGTCAGTGAAGTCATCTAAACGGGTCAAGGTGGTTCGCTGTCCTCTGGGCCTTAAGGAGGAAGACTTCGTGTCCCAGCTGAAGTCCCTGTTCCCTCAGTTGGCGGGCAATGCGATTATTGAGCTCTTCCACACAAAATACGGAAGTGATCTGATACCAGTGAACGCAACCAAGCTGACGCCAGAGGAGATCTGGAAGTCCATCAGCGCAGACGGACCAGGGTCCACGTTATGTGTCCAAAAGAAGGTAAACGTCCAAGTCTCAATTTTTAGGCCAAGGCAAAATGACTAAAACAGTGATCATAATATTCTTCATGTGGGTTGATAGAAATAAGCGAAATGAGCCTGTTTACATGACCATAAAAATCCGATAACCGTTTTAATCAGATCTGATGTGTTTACATCCACTTCAGTAATAATCAACGCTGGTTTAGCAGTTTAACAGGGTTCGTACGGGTGCTTGAAATCCTTGAAAATGCTTGAATTTCAATGTTTTGCTTTCAAGTTCTTGAAAGTGCTTGCAATTCTAACTCAGTGATGTAATTTATTTATTTCTACTATTAACTCAAGCCAAAGCTACTTATAGAAAGGAGATACATTTTGAAACAAAGTTTATGTAAAAAAAAAAATTGAAATTAGCGAGTGTTCTGAGGTCGACTTCAGACCTATTTTTATCTTAATCTTTGTCTCGATGCGAGTGTGTCTGAAGAACGACAAGTGGCTTCCCTTTTTTTTTTGGATAAAACTTTATGTTCTTTAATTTCTAAACTTTTTGCTATTATGAAACAGAATTTTAGGTGTTCAGAGCATAATACAATGTACTTCATTCTGATAACAAAAAACAATGAAAATCCTGAGTGCATGTATTCCTGTAGATATGTGTTTAACCCCAGCAATAAGGTGCTGGGATGGAAAAATTTGAAAGTGTCCCTTAAAAGTTCTTGAAAAGTGCTTTAATTTGAGCTTGGAAAATATGTGCAAACCCGGGTTTCAGTTCATTATTGGAATTCTTTCAGCATTTGTATATACATAATGATGGTAGACTCAAACCTCCTGTTATTGTCTTCCACTCATACTTTCCATTTTCTAGGATTTTAATTATTTTTCCACATATAGTATTGGGATGTGTTAATCTGATTTCTTGCAATCAGATTATTGCTGTTATCTGATAAAACAGATGAGATCTGTTTACCTGATCACTAATAATCAGATAACTCCTGAAATCAGATAATGATTGGTATATTAGTGTGAATCAATGCGCTCTCCAATTTTCAAAAATGCTGAGTAGGTATTCAACTCCCTTGATGAGCTGCTTGAGCAACTGTGGGCAACATCTCAGGCGTACACACTGTCCACATAGCGGTGGTATGGCTTCACCTCTCCAACCCCAAATATCATTACTGTAATGATTAATAATCACATTATTGTGACAACATGACCTACTGCATATGCAGGTCAGTAACAGTTAACGATAATAAAATATAGTATTGTTTTGGCAAAATACATTTAGTATTTATTGCACAATTGTGTCAAAAAATATCTAGGATCAACTCTTAGCACAGACAATAATAAAAATTCTCAAGCAAAAACATAAATTGTAGTTGCTGTACTACAGACCACAGTGTTTGTGTGTGTGTGT
>JAPTYQ010055903.1:0-10214 GCA_029814465.1 Ostorhinchus cyanosoma
GGTTGGGACTGGGATTATTATAGTCTGTATTGTATGTTCAAGTTTTGTCGTTTGTGAATTGTGACTAACATTTCTGAATAAAAAGAAGGGAAAAAAAAACAAAAAAACCTTTCAAACTTCATGACCATTTCTGACAGATTTCTACTTTAAAAGGGCTAGAGCAGGTCAGTTCATCAGAATCAAATTTATTACCAGGCAGTTGGTTGGCTATGAGGAATTTTCTTTGGTGAATTGTACAGACAAAGGTGGACAACATAAATTATAGCAGTACAAGACAACAGTATGCACAAGGATATAATATTTTCCTCTCTCTTAAAAAAAGAGACTTACAGAATTTGCAATGTGAGTTTCTGAATGCAGCTAGATCCCTCTCTATTTCCCATAGACTCCAACACTACAATGAAGCTTGCTCTAACTTCCAAAATATTTACTCTAAAATCACCAAAAAATACTCCCACATTCAGGAAGTCCTCATATGTTTTCTGATAGGAGCTACCGTTTTGTCACTGAAATTTCTTGTGTGAGACCAGTGACAAGGCAAGCTTTCTCTACATTGTCATAAATCTTTTACACTAATTGCAACCAATTTAGGTATTTTTTTTAATAATTTCATGTCACTCAACCTGCTTTTCACAAGTTCTATTTTAACTATATTTTAATCAGCTATCACTGCAGCTACATGAGTATTACTTGAGTAATTTTCTTTAGCTGACAGGATCTTCAAATTTTTCCTCTTCGTTATTAACATTTCAACTGATTCTAACACTTTAAAAGCCAATAATTTCTCAGCTTACATGTTATACTTTTCAGCTATAGCATCAGCAGTTTCTTTAGTGGAGTCAGCACCGCTTCAGCAATGTCATTCAGCCTTTAGCATTCACATGCATTTTCGTCAGGAAATACTTTTTCCAGTTGTTCTCATTTGTTGCTCTTTTTATGTATGTGCAGGATATGCAGGAAAATGAGGCTGATGAACTGAAGCAGGCAACCATAGCAATATTTGTCACTGGAAAAGAGGATCCCTTCCATCCACCCAAAGACATTCAGATAGTCATCGATGGAACGCAGGTGCTGAACAAGGTGCCCTCAGTTGCAACAGCTGTTGCCATGTTCTACGGGCTCACATACGCACTCAGCCTAAAATATCCCAAAAATCTGCAGCACACCCTTGAATTTGTGCAAACAGTCCTGATGGAACTTGGTGGAAAAAAGATGTCCCCAAAAGTTCATTGGCTGAGCACCCAGCTTTACAGCCCAGAGTAGGCAGAATTGAATTCCTCGGACTCCTTTGATTTTATTTTCTCAATACGACATCACACAGGCACCATGGCCTGCCTGGTGAACTCTCAGCCAAAATGAAGTCCCCCGATCTAAGTGTAACCTATGCTTTTATACCTCTGTTGTTTACCCTAACCATTTGGTCTCTCCCTAAAGGTATTGTTCCTCTACATTTTCCCACAACTCTCAACATTAGTGGGGTAATATCCTGCTGATCTCGGCCCAGAGGTATATCACAAATGGTCGAACAGAGTAGGTTATAAACATCAGGAACCCTTCCTTGTTGACTTCAACCCCTGCTGATCCCAAAACAGATGAAGGGGACAATAAAGTCTGGGATTCACTCAGTCATGAATATCAAAGACACTGCAGACACTACATGAGAAAATTGTATAATGTTTCTACAACCAAGACTTTGTACCCTTTTATGTGAGGTTGATGTTCGGCATATGTATTTGCATGACTGCTATGCTAAAACCTGGACAGGGATTGTATGTGCAGTGCAGTGTTTGTACTGGTTTTTGTACAGCAGATAGTGAGATTTTTCAGACCAAGAGAGGGCCAGGAGCCATTGGCTAATAAAATGTTCACTTAACAATAAATGAGAATGTGTTATGAGCATAAATCAAAATATATTAAGAGTTTTTTTTTAATTCAATTTTATATACAATAAATTATGGTAACTTAAAAATTTTATTTGAGACAACTAAAAAAAAGTGGTTTGATCCCACATTCAAAAGTGGTTTACATGAAGTTAAAATATTTAGGTTTAACAAAGTGGATTATTTATGTTACGTAATGTATGTATTTATTTATTTTAGGAAAACTTTAAAGAATTGGTTTGCTTCACCTTCTGAAATTGGTTTACATGAAGTTAAATATTTCAGGTCAAACTAAATGAATTATTTACATTGCATCAATGCTCAAATTTAGGTGTGACAGATTACTTAAATTTTTTAAATTAAGCCAATGTTGAATTTTTTTCAGTGTAAATGTTTGCATTACATAAATATAATTGTACAATGCAACAAAATTTGTTTTTTAAGGTCTGTAAAGTGCCATAAATAAATACAGAACACAAGTACAAAAGCAGTTAAAAATAAAAATACAAAATCAATCAAGTAAAACATGCACACACACACTCACACACACACACCTGCTCACAGAGACTATTAACTCAAGGAACTGAAGTTTGGCCATGGAGGGGTAAAGACGTAAGTGGGGTAGTAATAAAAAAAACAAAAACAAACACCCAACACAACAAAACAAAACAAGCAAGTGCACGACAAACCAAAGAGAAGACTACCACCAAGAGACTCCACCACCACCACTGGGGGTAAATTCAGTATCTCAGGACAAAAAATGGTAAAGTTACAATAAAACACATTGCAATTAACTTTACATACAAGTCAATGCAACGTTTGGTGCAACACTGGTCTTTATATATTGTACATCGAGCCACAGGCTTGTCCACAGGGTGCAATTTCATCAGCACCCCAGTCTCAGTCTGTTATAATGTGTAAGAATTAATCCAAACACCATTGAGACAGCACAGGGCAGTAAGGATGCATCTGGTGGCAAAGCACATTGAATGCAGTCAGAGATCCAGCCCGTCACGGCTGAGTCATATTATCAGAACAAGACACAGACTTACCAAACAGGCAAAACTAGGTAGGGCAAAACAGCAGCATCTAGGTGAGAAGAGGTAGAATTAATCAGACTAGGATTAAGAGCTCATACACTAAAGACACAGGTGTGCATACTGACCACTCTGAGCTAAACTGCAGCTCTTATGAGGGGGAGGCATAGGTGCGCTATCCACAGCTGCCATATACTAAACTGAAAGGTTGCATAAGTCCACGTGCATGCGAGTAAACAGCCAGGCTAAAGATAGAATACTAAATTAGCAGCATGATAATAAAAGTTAGAGGAGAAGACTGGAGTTTCTCTTACCTGTCGTAAGGCGCTGGTAAACACAGAAGTAGAAAGCCAGTGAAGTGATTGGATTACTGCAGTGGTGTCCTGTCTGGATTGCGCATCAAGGCCCTTAGCAGACTCCAGTATGTCCAGAACTCAGCTGCTAGGGTTCTAACCCACACAAAGCCCTGGCAGCATATCACTCCCATACTCCAACAGTTCCACTGGTTGCCTGTCATGCCACGCATCACCTCATTCTGCTCATTTACAATTCTCTCCATGGCCTCTCACCACAATATCTCACAGATCTACTTCACCCATATATTCAGTCATGCTCCCTGTGGTCCTCTGACAAATACTTGCTGGCCCCCTTATGCACCAGATTGCGGGCTTTCTCTGTCAATGCTTATGTCACTGTCAGCACTCACTATAACTCTGATCATCTGTCTTATGAATTGAATTGCCTTATGCATGAACAGTTCTATGGTATTTGTTAAATTTATCCACTAAAAATGTGTAACAAAAACAACAGCTTTAGCAATGATAACCAGCAAATATGTCATTGAGGTAAGTTTCATTAATATGCCAATTAGAGCTGCAGCTGTCGATTATTTTTGCAACCAATTAATCTATCAATTATTTTGTTCAATTTGATTAAACATTTATTTGAAGAGGTAAAAAAAAAAAAAACGGAAACATGTGAAACAGATGGTCTGAAAATGACAAAAAACTTGTCCTTTATTCCAGAACCAGCTGAAACAACCACAAAAATCTAAAAGTAAAAGGATATATAAAAACTCTATATAGAAATAACAACAAAAGTATAAAAGTATATATACAAATATCTACAGATATAAACAACAAACAAATCAAATGACATCTACAAACAATATGAGCTCTGCAGTATTCAAGGAAAATTATAATTGAATAATTATTTTAATTGATTCATGTCGATTAATTGTTTCAGCTCTTAATTGTTTCATGTAACACTGATCTTTTGATTTAACCAGTAAAGTGATTCCGCAGGGATTTAAACAAATCTGACAAAAATCTTGTTTGTTACTGTGCTCTCAAGACAGAATAATAAAAGATGGAGACAGAGATGCAGGCTTTCTTTTCCAACAGGCAATTTTCATCTTGCCTTAACCCTTACCCTGACCCTACCTCTAACCTCCACCCTGTCCAATACCATGGACAAAGAGTACACATTTCATGTGTTCAATCATTGTCGCTGACATTATGGCCATTGGCTGTGCTGTCAGGCGTGACTATATACTGACTAACCCCTGGGTCCTTGCAAACACAGCAGCAGCAACAGCTCCTCAGCCTCCCATAGTGATGGCTGCTGGAAAACAGAAGCACAGCTGCCCTGTGATCATTCCAGAAGCCATCCTACCTAACAGCTCTGGGCTTTATGACTCTGCTGTTTCTGATGATTCACAGTCTGTCTTGTAGTGCAAGCACAGCTACACGGACAGACAGATTCATGGGTGTACACACAAGCAAACGGGGGACATTGAAAAACAAGGCACATTCCTGCACACACAAACACACACTCAGGGTAAAAGATTACACTGGATAAAGGTACATTAAAACAATCACATATTTATGCACAACCGAACATCAATGCATCACTTTCAGTTTATTGTAGTTTTGGTGGTGGTGTCAGAATAAAGTGTTTCAATAATGTGCTCTGCAAATAAAGGATATGTAGAATCTTACTGTCTGTAAAAATACGTTATTCAACACACCCATTGGACCAATTAGCTGGGTATACAACATGATTTTCTAGTTATTCAGATGAGAGATGTCAAAACATAGCATTATCTTTTGTCATGGTTACACTGTAAAAAAAGATCTCTTATTTTAACACATTAACAGATTAACATTTTCCTGTATTTTTAAGATACATGAAAACATCAATTGAATTATAAAAATATACTCCAATTTTACATGTCAAATGTAAAATAACATGAAAACACTCACTGTAACTAAACCATAAAATTTCCCATTTTTAACCCTTATGCTTCCCAAAAAAAAATACCTCTGGTGACCCCCGTGGACAAAAATGTCCACGCACAAAAAACTACTATAAAATCATCATATGTCAAAATTTTTTCCTGCTTTTTTTTTTTTTTTTTTTTAAATAAATCTCTTAATCAACTTCCCCCCTGCTCAAAACTACCAAACATTCAATGTTTTTTCAGGATTTCAAACCCTTAAATGCCAGTTTAAAACTTTGAATTCCGAGTGATTTATCACAAAAAAACACTGAATATTTTCCATAAAATGAATAGTAGGTGGATGAAACTTTGGTGTTTATTAGAGCCTTGGATAGGTCACATATTAGCAGTAAAATTGATTTGATTACATAACTACTTTTTCTGTAGTGTCAAATACTCCCTCTGGACACCCTCATGGACAAAAATGGCCACACACAAAAAACTACTATAAAATTAACATTACAATACAAATACATAAATTTTTTTTTTTCCTTTTGTTTTTTCCATAAATCTCTTAAAACAACTTCCTCCTGCTCAAAACTACCAAACATTCAATATTTTTCTGGATTTTAACCCCTTAAATGCCAGTTTAATCATTTGAATTCTGAGTGATTTATTACAAAAAAAAGCACATAAAATTAAATTTTTCCATAAAATAAACAGTAGGTGGATGAAACATTGGTGGTTATTAGAGCCTTGGATAGGTCACAGATTAGCAGTAAAATTGATTTTATATCATTAGTATTTTTTCTTTTGTGTCAGATACTACCTCTGGTCAAATGGGAATTGTTTGTGTGTGAGTGTGTAAAATAGTTGTTAAAATCAACATCTGATTCATTACTGTGAACATTTATTGTGTAAACTGTAACATCTGTGTACCATAAAAAATAATAAAAAGAGATAAAATTATTGACAATTAACAATAAAAGAAGTATTTGTTGGGGAAGTTTAACAAGATTTGTTTGTTAAACGACAAATATCTCATGTAATTACGGAAGTTTTCACAACAAAAATGTTGAATAAATGTATTTTTGTAAATGTAGGTCATGCATAAGCACTGGTTAACTGTCAAAATACAGTTTTTATCAATGGATTGTATAGCTTAGTCTCACTGAGAAGTATGTCATTCAACCACAATACTTAACATATTGTCGATTTAGAGGTAGAATATTGTAAATATAAATGGTTGGTTATTTGCATTATGGCAGTGTTATCACATTTTTCAAAAGTAAAGAAAATATTGTGATGTGTTTGCTACCTTGCATTGTGGGTATTGGGCATGTTGTATGTGTTTATGTGCAGGGGTTCAGCAGCATTGTGGTGTTAGTGTAAATTTGAGGTTAAT
This sequence comes from Ostorhinchus cyanosoma, assembly GCA_029814465.1. Taxonomy (NCBI): domain Eukaryota; kingdom Metazoa; phylum Chordata; class Actinopteri; order Kurtiformes; family Apogonidae; genus Ostorhinchus; species Ostorhinchus cyanosoma. The sequence continues at coordinate 6,544 of JAPTYQ010055903.1, forward strand.
ATGTGTATGGTAATGTTTAATTTTGTTTTTGTACTTTTGCTCAGGCGCACCATGAGTGAAAGCCAGAGGCCGTACAATGCCTTTCATATTCATCTATGATTGTGATTGTCCTGTTCAATGTCTAACCTAGAACCTGGAACAAATTAAAAGCACATTTTGTGTTATGCAAGTCACACTAGGGCTGACTTCTGCTCAATGGCCTGTGCTACATTATGTAATAATTGTAAATAAAAACAAAAAAAAGAAATAATCTAGTATAACCATATAATTGAATGTGAAATAACATATAAATATAATATTTATACTTTGTATGATCTTAAATCAACAATAAATTGTTAGAATTTAAATTCAGACAACTAGTTTATTAACAGTTAATTGTCAGGTTTAGAAAGATAAATCAAGTGTTTCTACTTGTGGTATATTATTGTTATTGCATCAAATATTAATTGATATTACAAGTTTTTAACATAAAATTATGCAATATATATATGTATATATATATTTATTTATTTATTGTTTTAATATGTGTAAATATTCTTCCTGAGAGGGGGGAGAATGAGAATCCCAATTGGACTGAACTACCGGTAATGACTCTAGCTTACGGACAATTGACAAAGAGCACAGTCTGCATCTGCAGCAAGGTGTGTAAAAACCCAACAGGTCTCAAAATCCATCAGAACAAGATGGCCTGCCTGAAGGGAGGACGAGTGAGGCAACGCACAGGTGCAAGGGCCAGCACTTTAGACAAAGTGCTCGCCGCAGCCCCTGGTTAGACGGTGGAGGAGCCAGGCCCGGAGTCACCCCAAGGCGCCCGGAACCTCCGAGCTGTACCAGTCCTCTCACAAGCTGGAACATCAGAACAATGTCGGGTTAAGTGGCCTGCCGCCAACAACAAGGAGTGGCTTCAGCTGGACGCAGACATAGATAAGATCATGGAGACAGCAGTGAAGGGTGATGTGGACCACAAACTCCAGGCCATGTGCACCCTCATAACAACCTTCGGTGTGGAACGGTTTGGGGTGGCAGGAAGACCTGCGAGTAGGCAAGCAGTGAGACCCAACCGGCGGGAGCTCAAGATCCGCCAGCTGAGGAAGGAGCTCAAGACCCTGAAATGTCAGTTCAGGGCAGCAAAGGAGGAAGAGAGAGGCGCCTTGTCTGAGCTCAGGCAGATCTTGAGGACGAAGCTCACCACTCTCAGGAGAGCTGAATGGCATAGAAGGAAGGGGAAGGAGAGGGCCAAGAAGCGCAAAGCATTCATTACCAACCCGTTTAGCTTCACCAAGCGACTGCTTTGACAGAAGAAGAGCAGCAGCCTGGCATGTCCTGTGGAGGAGATCAACCACCATCTCAACATCACCTTCAGTGATCCAACAAGGGAGCAAGAGCTCGGCCTATGCGAGGCCCTGGTAAAGCCGCCAGAGCCCGGGGTGAAGTTTAACACCACAGAGCCCACCCTGAAAGAGGTCAAAGAAGTAGTGATGGCTGCAAGATCTAGCTCCTCCCCAGGCCCCAGCAGAGTCCCATACAGAGTCTACAAGCAGTGCCCCAAACTGCTTGTGCAACTTTGGAAGTTTATCAAGGTGATCTGGCGCAGGGGAAGGGTCACCACTCAGTGGAGGTCTGCGGAGGGAGTCTGGATTCTAAAAGAAGAGGAGGCAAGTAACATCGAGCAGTTCCGCATCATCTCGCTGCTATGTGTCGAAGGTAGTGTCCCAATGGCTTACAGACTTCCTCTTGAAGAACGGCTACATAGACACGTCAGTGCAGATGGGGGGAGTCCCAGGTGTTCCGGGATGCCTAGAGCACACGGGTGTGGTATCACAGCTGATCCGGGAGGCAAGGGAAAGCAGAGGTGATTTGGCAACACTGGCTGGACCTTACAAATGCCTACGAATCCATCCCCCACAAGCTCGTTGAAACGCCACTGACAAGACATCATGTGCCAGCGACCATCACCAACCTCATCCTGGACTATTAAAACAACTTCTAGCTGAGGATAACATCGGGATCATTAACATCTGCCTGGCAACGCCTGGAGAAGGCTATTATAACAGGCTGCACAAACTCAGTGCCACTCTTCTCCCTGGCCATGAACATGATTGTGAAGTCAGCTGAGGTGGAGTGTAGGGGCCCCTTGTCGAGATCTGGCACTCGGCAGCCCCCCATAAGAGCATTTATGGATGACCTTACAGTGATGGCAACCTCTGTCCCTGGCTGCAGATGGCTACTGCAAGGGCTTGAGTGGCTCATCTCTTGGGTTGATGAGTTTCAAGCCCACCAAGTCCAGGTCTCTGGTTCTGAAGAAAGGCAGGGTGGCTGACCGGTTCCACTTTGCCATAGGAGGGACACCAATTCCAACGGTGACGGAAAAACCTGTCAAGAGCCTGGGCAAGGTCTTCAACAGCTCCTTGAGGGACTCAGATGCACTCCAGAAAACCAAGGCTGAACTGACATCATGGTTCACAGCAATAGACAAGTCGGGGCTTCCGGTAAAATTCAAAACCTGGATTTACCAACACGGAGTCCTGCCAAGACTCCGACAACAAGAACAAGTTGTCAACAAGAAAGTGCCTTAGACCCTCACAAAAGCACATCAACAACAACAACCACCATAGTAGCAATATCAACATCAACAATAACCGGAACAAAAACTGAGCAAACTGGGCAAAAGGACAGAAAAGAGAGAGAAAAAAAAGAAATGGTAAATAGTGTCGTGCTTCTGATGGATGAGGAGTGGGTAATAATGGGCACGACTAAGTTGATCCGGTTTCCACACTTTACTGAAGAAACGGTGGCAGGCAGCGGACACAGTACAGATCGTCGGGACACAGACACTTGTTACTATTCTGCTGGTTACCGGTGATTAGGATAGGTTCTCTAGTCCTGGCACAGAACGGGAGACATTCCGTCCATGCTGTTGAACCGTGAGAAACCAGGAAAAGAACTAACACTCAAAAGGAAATCATCACATAACTCCCATCAGAAAACAACCCATCAATCACAGAACAACCAATGGTAACAGGACATGAACGTGCGTAACCAATAGGAGTAAGGTAAGGCAAATCTTACGTACACAATCCCGTGTTGTACTTCCTCAAAACTGCCCATCACAACAATAGAATAGATAAGACTTATTGAATGAGGAACGCAAGAAAAGAAAACATTAACAGGGCACCACAAATGACAGCCAAGATAACACCTGCAACAAATCCACACAGTAATCTGCTGCAACAGAGTGACTGCTTCAGAGTAAAGCATCAGAGTAAAGCGACGAGGACAAGGCAGAGAGACGGAGGTGATGTCAGTGGTGAACACAGCCATGCAACCACCACCACCCCCCTCCAAGGACCAGGGACCAACAAGGAGGGCCCCAAGGCCCGACCAACCAGCAGACAACACAAAGAGGGGGATCCAACCCACCCCCCCCAAGAGGCGGGAGTGAGTGGCCCTGAAGATGACCAAGGGAAGCCCCAGCCAGCTGCCCCCTCAACTGTGAAGAGAAGACTTGGAGCTGCAGGTTTGATGGGTCATTGCTGAGACTTCAGAATAAGAAAAAGCAAGCCTCTTTTTATATTCTGAAGGCTCAGCAATGGCTTTCTTGCTGCAACTTGACCCTTGAGTTATTGTTAGGGACCAAGTCCATGGGGAGAGGCCCTCTCACTCACTCATAC
>JAPTYQ010056071.1:0-10209 GCA_029814465.1 Ostorhinchus cyanosoma
CTGTTGTTTGAGTTATTTTGTCTGTTGTTTGGGTTGTTTTGTCTGTTGTTTGGGTTGTTTTGTCTGTTGTTTGGGTTATTTTATCTGTTTGGGTTATTTTATCTGTTGTTTGGGTTATTTTATCTGTTGTTTGAGTTATTTTGTCTGTTGTTTGGGTTGTTTTGTCTGTTGTTTGGGTTGTTTTGTCTGTTGTTTGGGTTGTTTTGTCTGTTGTTTGGGTTATTTTATCTGTTGTTTGGGTTGTTTTGTCTGTTGTTTGGGTTGTTTTGTCTGTTGTTTGGGTTGTTTTATCTTTTGTTTGGGTTGCTTTGTTGGGTTTTGTCTGTTGTTGGTAAACTTTAACCCTGGTTCTGTTGGATTTCCACCATCGGTTCTGACCTATTCACACAATCCACCACTAGATGTCACTTACTGGATTTAAATACTATTTCCATGTCATTTGTATTTTCTTCTAAACTGAATAAACTAATGTGGTTGAATCATAATCATGAAACAGAAGGGTTTTTCTTGTGTTCCAACGTTATTTAATGTCATTGACTCTAACATTTCTCAGGTCAGTGTCTCAGATGCCGTCATTCTGTTAGAGAGGAGCACAAAATATATCATGGGATATTTATGCAATTCCGTCAAAGTGAAATGAATTCTTTTAATCAAACGCTGAATCCAGGAACATTTACAGAAACATGTTTTTGTGCATAGATAAAAAATAAGTGAAGTTTTGGCTGATCATTGTCGGCAAATAAAGCAAACAAATACATAAAAAGAAGAATTTCTAAAGTATCAAAATATTAATATTTATTTATAGGGCCCCCTACAACACTTAAAGTGATCATGGTACTTTCCAGTAATATCAAAGCAAATAAAAATCAATAATAAAACAATAGAAATACAAATGCAAGTAATATGTCACTGCATTACTGAATGTTTAAAAAAAAAAAAAAACTGTTTCAGTAAATATGTCTTTAGTCTGGACAGGTCAAGTCCATGATTTTTCTCATGTCCGGGGGGAGTTTGCTCCAGAGCCTAAGCCCTAACCTTAACTCTTAACCTTCGAACCAGTTGGGTTTTTTTTTTTCCAACCTTGGGGTCGCCTGAAATTCAAATGAGATCACCTGAAATAAATATTCATCAACACACACACACACACACACACACACACACACACACACACACACACACACACAAACTTACTCATAAAAAGTATATGGTGAGTTGACAGAGACAATTACAATACATAAAAATCATGACAAACTGAAACTGAAGCACTGTGGTACGGTTTATCTGTCAAATGTTCATTGTGGTCGGTTTCAGATGCTGCAGCTCCTTCATAATTCATAGTTTTAGTAATTGTTTGTTCAGTATTAATTTGCAGTCTTGTAAATACGAGCTGTACTATGTGTTTATATGTTTAACCATGTCAGTGATGAATGACAGTAAGACAGGTTCAAAGTGGTTTAACACAGCCAAGTGTGTGGCTGTAACAGGTAGGTCTGGACTGCAGCAAAGACACCACTTTATTAATCCCCCCCCCCCCAAAAAAAACCTATGATTCAATTACAGCAAATATTACAAATGCATAGTAATGAATAAATTAATCCATTTCATATTGATTTCATAAAACCAAGAAATTGTATGAAATATAATAATAAAGGGGAAAAAATAGATAGATAAATGAATAAAATCAAAGGTAAAAAAAAATGCAATAGAAAAAATAACAAAAATTATTTCCCAAAAATGATTGAAATATAAAGAATTCTACTAATTCTTCTTGTTGTGTAATAAAAATAATAATAATAATAATAAACACCGCAAGCGGTGATAAAGGCCCTCGCCCTCTTGCAACCACCTTCCCACATGACCATTGAGTCCACCCAACACCAAGAGGACACAATATCATACACTCGATCTGATATTCTGTGAGATACACACACTCTTATATGTCTGAAAATGGCTGGTTGCTTATGAGCTGGTCACAGCCACGCCCAACATTTGATCAAAAATGTAATTGATTACTTTTGATCACACATGTGTGTAGGTTATTTGGAGTAAGTTTGGTGTAAATTGGATGTAAACCCTAGGAGGAGTTGATGAAAGTATGAGGGGTGGGATTTTATAGGTCCACACTTCCATCCAATATGGCCGACTCCCTGTTAGGTTTAGGGTGGGGCAATAATGTAAATTTTTTTTTACTTGTCCCTAAAATAGCCTATGTCTGTACCAAGTTTCATTTTTTTTTAAGTAGAAAAATTAAGGGGTGGGGGCTCCCTTCCATGCACTTTCTTTTCATATTTTAAGCGGACGTGGTCGAGTCATTTGTCAATATTTTTAAAAAAAATTTTGCTGGAATAATCTACTTTTCCACAGTGTAATTGTCAGTGTGTGTACCACTAGTGTAACACAAAGAGTTTTTCATCAAATGTGTCACTGTTGCAAAACCCCATTCAATTCTATGGCACAGTTTTGGTGTTGTCACAGTTGTAAATAGGGGTGTGTCCTCATTGGCTTTTTAGTTCAGTTTGGCATGAGGTTTGTGTGTATGTCAAATTTTGTTTGACTATGTTAAAAAAAAAATTAACTCCCATTCAAAAATGTTAGGAAGCACCAGAGAGTTATTTTATGATTGAACTATACAAGTTACATATCATCGTGTTCAGGTTGTCATTAGGCACAAATGTTCCATTGGGTTCAACTCAATCCGACACACTATGTGCGAGATACACACAATTATATATGTCTGAAAATGGCCGCTTCATTGTGAGGTCGTCACAGCCACGCCCAACTTTTGATCAAAAATGTAATTGACAACTTTTGATCACACATGTGTGCAGGTGATTTAGTGTAAGTTTGGTGTAAATTGGATGCATCCAATATGGCAGACTTCCTGTTAGGTTTAGGGCGGGGTCATAATGTAGTTTTTAACTTATCCTACCATGGGCTATGTCTGTACCAAGTTACATGTTTGTATGTCGAAAAATTTTTCGGGACGTCTTCCATCCGCCAAATGTATTTTGATTTTTGAGGGGGCGTGGCCGAGTCATTTTGCGAGATTTTGCTTTGGTGACTTCAAATAACGAAATCTTTCGCCGGGTTTGAATTTTAGGTCATATAAAACGTAACTTTTTTAACGTTCAAGCGGTCAAATTTGCGTTCAAAGTGGCGTCGGAATAATAATAATAATAATAAAAACGGAACCATTTAATAGGCCTTCGCCAGCATGTGTGCCAGTGCTCGGGCCTAATAATAATAACGGCAGGAGGCAGCAATGCTACAGATCTGCGTCGGGACCATAGAAGAAGAGCTGTAACCGGAAGTGCAGAGCTCCGTTGGAAGAGAACCAGATGAGCCTGATGAGCTACAGGCTAATGGCGTCTCTGCTATGAAGTGTAAACGCTGAACAGTAAGTTCCACCTGTTTGTTCATCTGTGGTGTCTCAGTCAAGCCTGTTTCGTGAATCCCAGTTCAACTCTCTTTGGTTTGATCAGGTAGAATCCGCCGCGGGTCGCTGTTAGCAGTTAGCTTAGCTCACTTCCTGTTGAACAGTCATAATCTAGTCCAAAAGTTATGAATGTGCAGATTAATCCGGGTTGAACCGGGCTGACCACTACGGAGACATAACGAAGCACTGGCACTAAATTAGTCTGGTCTGGATCAGACTGGACCCAGGTGTAGAGGTTTTGGTTTGGAACAAAGACCAGAGAAAAACAGAAATAAATCAAAATGATGCGGAAGGAAGCATAAATAACACGGTGCAAACAACACACAAGAAATAAACAACAGGAAACCATGAATGAGGCCTGAGCTGGAGGCTCTGACCCCAGACCGTCCCTGATTTATAATAATTATTTTAATAATATTGAGAAGGACAGATCACACACCCACCACCTACAGGAAAATTCTGTTACATTTTAAATAACCCTCTGGAATTGAACTGTTTTATCATGTCACATCCCAGATTAACCTGGAGGAGTGGGGGTCAGAGGTCATCTCAGGTGTGTTTTCAGACTCACTGGCCATTTTATTAGTTACACATTATCTGAACCATTGGGCCGTCATTCGGATCAGGACTCATCAGACCAGGATATTTCCTCCCAGGCGTCACCTGTTTGGTTCTGGTGAGTCGGTTTCCGGTTAAGGGTTAAAAGTACAATAAAGTCAAGTAGTTATGTCCCCATCTAGATTTTTTTGCTTCTGATTCAGTTTTTTGGGGGGGTTATTTTTGCCGCTCCCGATCCAATACTGATCTGATGGCAACTTTTTACAGTGAAAGTTTGATTTGTATTTGGAGTCATTATTTATAGATTATTATGCTATTATTTTACTTGAAATCACCATTGGGCTGAATGTGGAACCTGAACTAAAACAAGTATGACACCTTTGACTCTTCATAGCCTTAGTATAATTTTTGCACTTTCCAAATTCATACTATGGGCCAAATTACAACCTTTGGCTGGCTGGTTTTGGCCCGTGAACTGTATGTTTGCCACTGCTATAGCACGTCAATGTGTAGGTCCATCCAGGGATTATATGGGGGTGCATTCTGTGCTGTACGTTAGTGATGCACAGATCAGCAGGTAACATGCAAGTCGGGTTAAATAATTCCCCAAAAGCCTGGCTGGTTGAAAAAAAAACCCAACTTGCGCATCACTACCAGACCTTAAAGTGAAAGTGAAACTTACAGATGATTTATAAATTCCTCTAAGCCTCCTGCTGTCGTGCAGCTTTTCCCTAGCTTTGGAAATTTAGCCAATACCCGTCTTTAGATTTAGATCCCTAAAGTTAAGGTCAGGGGGAAACTGGCAGTTTTGAAAAAGTCAGGATTATTATTTTTTTGATAGAGTGAACACCCTGGTTGAGGGTCAGGTTTAAGGTTAAAGGTTGGGGTTTAATGTTAACAGTTAGGGTAAAGGATTAATGCTAAGTTTAGGGTTTGGGTCAAAGGTTATGGGTCAGGGTTAATGTGAAGGATTTGGGTTCAAGTTTATGGTTAGGGTTAATGTTTAGGCTTGGACTTGATGTTAAGGCCGTGTTTTTCAACCTTGGGGTCGGGACCGTACGTATGGGATTGCCTGGAATTCAAAAGGCGTCACTTGACATTAATTGATAAAAAAACGGATATAAAAACAAAAAATATATGGTAAGTTGAGCGAGACAATCACAGTATATAAAGACATGACAAACTCTGAAGCTGAAACTGAAGCACTGTGGTACAGTTTATCCTTCAAATGCTCATTGTGGTCGGTTTCAGATGCTGCCGCTCTGTTTTAGTTCTTGTTTGTTCATTATTAATTGTCTCCTTGTAAATACAAGCTGGACTGACTGTACATATCCTCAACAAAGAAAATAAAATTCTCACTTTGTGCGGTAATCTACACCTGGCTTTTCTGCCTCCATCCATAGTAATATACATTATATAGACTAAATGTCATGTAAAATTAACATTTATTTGTAACATAGTATAGCAAACTATAATGCAATCAAAACCAAATAAATTTTCGCAAAAAAAAGTCTCCATTTTGAATGTCTGGGGTGGCCAGAAATGTGTGATGGTAAAATGTTGTCATGAGCCAAAAAAGGTTGGAAATCAGTGTAAAGGGTTAAGGCTGAACTGCCCACCCATTTCTCTACTTCCATCCAGTCTGTGTGAACTAGGAGCTGATTGGATGTCCCATCTGGCGCTGACAGCCACATCACCTTCACTTAATCCACATAAACTATGTCCTGCTCAGGTGTGGACCAGGTCCATGTGGGCAGAGCCTTTGAGCTGTGATTTGGTTGAGCAGATTCTTGAACAGATGTAGGTGAGTGAATGTGTGAGGGGTCAGAGTTTAACTAGGTGTGTCTGTGCAGGTGCCTGACCTGTGTTTGCCTTAGTGGGCGTGGCCGTGGCGATGGCTCTGATCGAAGGCATCGGGGATGAGGTGACGCTGCTCTTTGGGTCCCTCATCCTCCTAGTGGTGCTGCTGCTGGCCTGGGTCTCCACCCACACCGCCGAGCCACCAGAACACCTGTTCACCACGGCCCCCAGCCCCGCCCCCTTGCTGAGGACCACCTCCACCCCCCGTGATCCCTCCTCCTCCAACACCTCCTCATCCTCACCTTCATCGTCTTCCTCCAGCTCCGTCAGCAACAGCAGCGACCGCTCGCTAACGGAGGTTCCGCCCACTGCAAGCGTCGACCAACAGGTGGAGAAGGAAGGAGAGGGGGAGGGGGGAGGGAGGGGTGATGGGCTGAGGAGCCGAGGAGGAGGAGGAGGAGGAGCAGCAGCAGCAGCAGCAGAAGCAGCAGCAGCAGCAGCAGCAGCTGGAGCTGGAGCTGAGTCTCAGAGGGACATGGTGGTCCGTCTGAAGTTCCTGAACGACACCGAGAGAATGGCTCAGGTCAAACCACAGGACACGGTTGGATACATTAAGCGGTACCTGAACGCACCACATCCTCACACACAGCACACAATACTGCACACAGAACACTGTACTGCACACAGAACACAGTACTACACAAAGTACTACATGCAGAACACAGTACCGCACACAGAACACAGTACTACACACAGTAGTACATATAGTTAGTACAGAGTTTACAGTAATAACATAAGATAATGTCAGACTTTCAAAGATAATATTGATGCCGTTACCTGTTCTACGTTTGATGGTTCTAGTTTTACTGCAGTAAATGATTTGAAGCAGTTCTTCTACTTGACCTGTGACCTCCCCTCAGGACTTACTTTGCGGGTCAGGAGCAGCAGGTGCGGCTCATCTACCAGGGTCAGCTGCTGCAGGATGATGCCCAGACCCTGTCCTCCCTGAACCTGGTCCATAACTGCGTCCTGCACTGCCACATCTCCCAACAGGCATCCCGGGGGGCCCCAACAGGGCCGCGGCCCCAGGACCAGGTCCAGGTGGCCCTGAATGTGGGCAGTCTCATGGTGCCGCTGCTGATCCTCATGCTGTCCGTGCTCTGGTACTGTCAGATCCAGTACCGGCAGTTCTTCACAGCTCCGGCCACTGCCTCGCTGGTCGGAGTCACCATCTTCCTCAGCCTGGTGGCCTTCGGCGTGTACCGCCGCTAGGACCGCCCCTTAGTACTGCCCCCAGGACTGCCACTAGGACCGCTCCCAGGACCGCCGCTAGGACCACCATCAGGACTGCTGCTAGGACCGCCCCCAGGACTGCTGCTAGGACCACCATCAGGACCGCCACTAGGACCACCATCCGGATCGCCTGACCTTTGACCTGGGACTTGCCCATGGGGGAATGAACGCTGATTTATGTCCATCTTTTATTTTCTCTGTTGTCAAGGAGACGCTGAGTGTAAACAGACTTTAATTTTTAGGAAACTGTTCGTGTAGGTCTCATTGTGCCTCTTTTACTTTGACTGGAGTCTGAGAGTTCCTCTTGTACCTGAACGCATCTGTCTGTCCGTCCATCTGTCTGTCAACCGCACACAAGACAGAAAACCTGTCAAACGTTTTGTATTTTAGGGATTATTTTGTTTGTTTGGCTTCAACCAATTTGCAGAATTGAATTAAAAATAAAGAAAATGAGCTTTTGAACCGGACGACGTGAAAGATGCAACAAGACTGTCTGTCTGTCTGTCTGTCTGTCTGTCTGTCTGTCTGTCGAGGAATGTCTCGGTACAGTTTTGGGGTTTTGACAGAGAAATTCTATTAAATCATTTATTTATCATGTTTCTGCTTCAGACTGAAATGTTTTTCTGACTTTTTAATGGTGGAAAACATTCTGAAACTAAAATGGAGGTTTTTGAAACATGACATTTTTTTTAGATGTAAAATCCAGATCTTTTTGGAGAATTGAGCCTGGTTGAGATGAGAATAGAATTGAGATAAAGGTGAGTAGAACAGACTCTAATGTCCCAACTAGACACATGTCCTGAAGGAAATGTTTCTTGCCTCTTGCTGGATTTGTAGACTTGTCTAGTTGTTATGGAAAAGCAAGAAATAGAACCAAAGAAGGACCATTTCATAAGTAAAGTTAAGCAATAAAACTGCACAGAAACCATTAAAGGGGTCAAATCACTCACTAGGGGTCCTTTTAGGGATTCTAAAAGGAGACTGAAAATACAATGTACAACAATCGCCCAGTGGTTCAATCAGAGAAAGAAACAAAAATGGGTCTTAAACCGGATTTAAAATGGGAGTCAGTAGTCAGGATGGGGGGGGGGGGCAATGTTCTTTTAAAGACTTCAACTGACCAATGACAACCAGGTGTAGAGAACCATGGCGTCTGTACCTGAGAACCACTATGACCTGTGGACCCAATCCAACTAAGAAAGAAACAACTGTGGGATCTGAGTCTGGAACAAATGAATCTGAAAAGATGAAGAGAATTAATTCCATCCATATATATCAATATTACACTCCTGATGAAAATCTTAAGGCCAGTTGAAAAATTGCTAGAATTGACATTTTGCACTGTTGGATCTTAAGATTCTAAGTAGAGTTTCAAAAATGTCAAAAGAAGAAATGGGAGTGAGAATTTTAAATTTTTTGCAGTAAGCAGTTTATTGAAAGCAACAAAGTGAAATAGGCTGTTCATCAGCCCATCAAAAGTTTAAGACCGCACCCTTTAAAAGACAAGTCTGCGTAAAAATGTGGATTCAATGTCATTTTCTGTCAGGTAACTACATTATCATGACCTGATGCAAAACAACATTCTCTCTTTGAATATGGTCGGATTGTTGAACTGCATTAGCAAGGCCTCTCGCAATGCACCATTGCTGCTAAGGTTGGACGCAGTAAGACAGACATTTTGAATCCACTGTCTGGAACTGATGTCCATTTTTGTTTACTTCTCTTTCCATCCAGTCCCAAATATTCTCATTTGGATTTAGATCAGGGGAACATGTAGGATGGTCCAACAGACTGAGGTTCTTTCTCTGTTTTCAGCCCTTTGTCAGGCATTGGGCATTGTGAACTGCAATGTTGTCCTGTTTTTAAACACAGTCATTACCACACAGACGGGGACCCTAAGTCATGAGGGATAACCCCTACAACATCTGCGCATAGCCAGCCTTCAGACTTTGACAGAAACACAATAATGGAACAATGGAGCTTCAGGTTGCGCAGGGGTGTCAACAGCTAATGGGCAATTTTGTGGCGTTGAAGAAGATGAGGCCTTTGGAGACATTTTTTGTTCTTAAAGCCCCTCTCTGGCAGATGCCGTCTGATGGTTATTGGACTGCAGTCGGCACCAGTAACGGACTTCAGGATCATCCTGTGTCTTGACAGGCAACAGGATCCTCTGGCTCAGCGCCAATGAAATTTTTTGGTGTCTACCACTTGACTTTTTTGGTCCATAAGCCTCTGGAACTTTTAAGGAATTCAAAATGGCTGTCTTACGGTGTCCAACCTCAGCAGCTATGGTGTGTTGCCAGATACCTAGCTGATGTAGCTCAACAGTCCAACCATGTTCAAAGAGAGAAAGCTTTTTTTTTGCCTTTGCCATCAGGAGGTCCTGACAGTGTGAATATCTAACAGAAAATAAATTGAATCTACATTTTTGCACAGACTTTGTCTTTTAAAGGCTGTCGTCTTAAACTTTTGATGGGTTGATGAACAGCCTATTTCAGTTTAATTGTTGTTTTCAATGTTACTCAAATTTTTTTGTCTCACTCCCATTTCTTTTTGCATTTTGAAACTGTGCTTAGAACCTTCTTAAGATCCAACAGTGCAAAGTTTGAATTCTTGCAATTTTTCAGCTATCTTAAGATTTTGATCAGGAGTGTAATAGTTGACAGTGAGTCTATCTCTGGTCCACCCCAGAGATGTGGATTAGTCACATGACTTGGACTTGAGTCATTAATTTGATGACTTTAGACTTGACTTCACAAAATGTAAAAAGACTTGCAACTTGACTTTGTCTGGAACACCACTGACTTGTGACTTCACTCGGACTTCAGCTTTACGACTTGAAAACACTTGATACATTACCCAAAACTTTTAGATTAAAAAGTGTCCTTAAAAAAGTGTACTCATCATCCCTCACCGAGCGACCTAATCCACCTCTCTTTCTCGCTGCCTCAGTGTGCTTGTGTGACCTGTCAGCAGTAGGGGTGGGAATCAAAAACAAGTTCAGACTTAGAACGGTTCCAACTGATCAATTTGTATGATATATCTGTTCTATTTATACATCTGCTCTATTTATATATGTTTTATTTCTATATCTGTTCTAGCTTTATGTCTGTATATATATA
>JAPTYQ010056277.1:0-10198 GCA_029814465.1 Ostorhinchus cyanosoma
CTATTAGGGTCCAAATACACAAAGAAATGAAGCACAGATGAAGAACAGTGGAGTTCCACTCACATCAACCTTTAAAATCTTCAGTTTCCTTTTTGTATTTGACAGATTCATCCCGTGGACCGGATCGGACCCTTTGGGGGGCCGGCTTTGGCCCAAGGGCCATATGTTTGACACCTCTGCGTTACATGGACGTATAGAATGTGTATAAGCGCTACAAGCGACGCACACCATTGCCATGGCAACGCAGACAGAACTGGGGCTTCAGAGGCTACGTGGACCACAGGATTCTGGACCACAAACTGGGTTTTATATCATGAAGACGGAGTTTGGACCAAACAGAAGGAAAATGTGGGGATGATAAAAGAAAGACGGTAAATAACGGAACAAGTGGAAGAAGTGTGTGTGTGTGTGTGTGTGTGTGTGGGGGGGGGTCCTGCGGTGGATGTGGGAGGTGTAATGACATTACCTGTACAGTGGCCTGGGAGGTCCATAACAGCAGGGCTGTCATTACAGTATAATTAGCTCTCAGCTCTGCGGCGGTACGGGGGGGTTTGCGTTGTTTGTCAATCGGTAACCGTATTACCTCGCCGCCTGCCTCCGACATCATTACAGCCGGTACTCAATCAACAATTAGTCGGCTGCTCAAACAACTTTCAGCTGGAGTTTGGGCCTCGTTCACACTGGGAGTATGTTCCTTCTGCCAAATTACAATAATTATGATTCATTTATAGCTGTGATTGACAGCTGAGCGGGGAACTCTCCCCCGCCTCGTCGCGTGCATGGCGTTGCAGGTGAAGGCGATATTTAACATGTACTGCTGCCTTCTGACAGTTTGGAAAGTTAGCGCTCCCCATTATATGATGATTAGACAGGAGTGAGGCCTTCGGCTGCTGTTAATGGCATATTAATTTGCTGCATTGAATGTGGCGGGCGTCGGAGGGGAGCGCTCAAACGCTAACTCGGCGCTGCCTTTCAGTTCACTTCGTCTTTATTTAGCCCTAATGGGAAGTCGACGTAAAAAAAAAAAAAAAAAGACGAGGCACATGTAAAACGGCGGCGGTGGCCAGAGGACACGTTTTTACTTTCACATTCAGTTTCGTATCCGACACTCGCCGTCACGGAAGCACAAGTTCCTCGACGGCCGACATCACACCGAGCACATTCCCATCTGACAGCTTTTATCTGATGACTGAAAACTACAGGAGCTTGACCTCATACGCCGCCTTTTCTAAGTGATTTATCACCATTTATTAAAATATTATCCTCTGTATTTAGCCGTTTTCCAGTGAAACTCATCTGTTTTCCAGACGGATCTCATGAAATTGCATAAATGTCACACCAGTTCGCATTGCATTTGGCGAGCTATGCATACGCATTTTCAGCCTTTCGCATGTGATTCAATGCAATTTGATGGCGTGTCAATGTACGCCAAGATCTCTGGTTTGCATATCTGTAACAACTAACCCTAACCGCTAATTGCACCAAATGCTAATCACGCTACACGCTAACCCTAACTGCTAATTGCGTGGCATTTTACGCAGCGTGAACATACACATGGAAAGCTTTTAATCGTACAGATTACACACCGATTAAAAGCTGCGTGTTATCTGTACACAAGTCATGATATCACATTACTATTTTCCTATTTTTACCCTGCCCCCCAAAGGGGAGGCGAGGGTATTGATTTTGGTTTGTTTATTTGTCTGTTTGTTTTTCAGCAACTTTACGCTAAAACTACTGAACCAATTTCCATGAAATTTTCAGGAAAGGTGCGAGGTGGTCCAGAATAGATCCCATTACATTTTGGTGAGTGTCGACAGTATCTGCTGCCAAAAGCTGCCTCCCCAGCAGCAGGTGATGTCATTTTTGGCAGTATCTTTATTTATTGTTATATATTTTGTGTGTCGTGTATCTAAGATTTGACTTTTGAAAGTTTGATACCTTACCGGTTACACATTAATATTAAACAAAGAACAAAACTGAAACATTGTCCTCTTCATGGCTGATGTATGAAGGGGGAGCAGTTTTCAGAAGGGAGTAGAATTCAGAACAACAATTTCAACATGTCCACACACAGTTGTGCTCATAAGTTTACATACCCTAGTTCTTCCTCCTCTGTATTGGCCCCGCCCCTTTCACATCAGTGACAGATGTTAGTCTTTTGTGGTCGTCGCTGCCCATTCTTCTGGGTCAAACCCCTTCAGTTCCTTCAGATTTGGGCTTTTCTTCCTGAACCGTATGTTTGACTCCTCCCCAAAGTGGATCAGTACATATGCTTGCATTTGTAGACTTGCAGGTGGGTGCGTGTCCTCAAATACATATAATAGCAAAATGGATGAAATTCCTAAATGAAAACACAGGATCCATTTCACACACATGGACATGATCTGATGGAACATGAGAATTTATCTGAATGACCTGCCGTGGACTGAAACAGGACAGTCCTGAAACTAACTCAACCCTTTTATCAGGAGACAATATTGTGACTCATTAGGTGCTTTTCTGTTGGACTTATGCACAAAACTTTACCCATATTTACTAAATATCAATAAACAGAAGTGGGTAACATTGGTTTTTCTATTAAATCACAAATGTGATGATTTGTTTATTAATTATCGTAGATGACACAAGAAGTCATTCCATAAACATGACGACAAATGTAAATATCCTGCTGTTTTACAGATATATTCATTCTTATCATTATTCTATATTCTCCCACTATCTCCTACTAAATTCTAAAATGCTGTGGTTTCCTGGTGTGTCCACACATACCACACCACGTTTCTTTTAAAACTTTTCTTCTTCTCTTGTTGTAACGTCCATAAACATCCTTTTTTTTTTTTTTTGTAATTCACCTGACTAGTTGCAAAAACAGGTCTTTTCATTGCAGTTTTGCATAATATACCATTTGTGCTACGCCTGAAAAACCACATCTTGCCAGCGCAAAACTTTTAATCGAAAAACGAGGGTTTTTTGTCAAAATTGTCATTTTTCCATTAGATCATTTTTTATGGTTATATTTGTGCCGTTTGAGGGTCAGTGGGAAAGCAGCTCATGTTGGAACGCCCCAGACCGTCCCATGTGCATTCAGTCAGGGTATGTAAACTTATGAGCACAGCTGTGACTTTGTCTGTTTAGTGAATCAGTCAAATCTCATCAAATCCATCTCAATGAAAAACACAAACTGCAGAGAAACTCAACACACACCTGAGTTGTGTGTGTTTGGTGTGTGTCCACTTCCCAGCAGGGCACCGGTCCAGTCCAGTCCAGTCCAGTCCATGTCACACACACTTATGAAACACTTGTACACAAACACACTAAAAGTCCACTTCAGCAGCTTTGTGACAACGTCGATCAGCACGCACTCACTTTTCTTTCTGATGCCACTCGTTACCACGCACACATCAGCAGCGCCACACCTCTGACGCCGACCTTTTCACCCACTTATCCCCCTGACAACAGCGGCGTGTCCGCCAGACCGGCATCTCTCAACACCCGCCGCCGCCTCCTATGAGCGGTAAAAATAGACGAGTGTGAGGTGAGGCAGTGATGTGGGGGGGCGGGGCGGGGAGGCGGGGTCACTGGGTTTTGGGTGTGAGCTAACGTCTATTATGTTGGTTTGTGTGACAGCGACCGACGACAACCCCAGAGGCTGATGGGTTCATTAGTGTCACTACCCGATTCGGAACAGAAACCTTATGGGTGCTTCCTTTGGCACCGATAAGGGCCGTAAACGCCACAAATTCCTGGGTCCCAGTATTTGTGGGGGGGGCCACAGAGCCGTGGAGGGGCCCAGTGGATACAGGTGTGGAAGGTCTGCTGTCCGAAGAGTCGGACGATGAAACAATGTTACGTTTCAGTTTCGTTTCACGCCATCGTAAGTGTCAGTGTTTGTAGACCACACCCCCCCTGCTTTCAGGAGGCCCATAATTGGTAGCTGTGAAACTGGGTTTATGACCCCGCCCCCAAAGGGGAGGTGGGAGTATTGATTTTGGTTCATTTTGTTTGTTTGTTTGTTTGTTTGTTTGTCAGCAGCTTTACACAAAAACTAGTGGACCAATGTCCATGACATTTTCAGGAAAGGTGCGAGGTGGTCCAGAATAAATCCCATTAAATTTTGATGAGTGTAGGTCAAAGGTCAAGGTAACCAAAAATGTGTTTTTGCAATGATAAGAGATAGGGTAAATCAGGTAAAACGTTTGCGAGGGGCGGGGTTTGTTGTGCCTGGAACCACTTGCTTTGTATTATCCTCTGTATTTTACATTTTTCACTGTAAATCCTAAATTTAAATTCTTATACTTCATTTAGATGCTCATGAAAACTGAGTAAATCCAAAGGTTATTACAGCGAAAAAGAGAAAACAGAAGAAAAGTGACATTTTCAGGAAAGATATCAATAACTGAGTGGAAAAGGAAAGAAAAGTGGAACTTTTCATTCGTCTGTTGGACTGTTTTCCAGTGTAACTCTGCCTTTAGCTCTTCCTTTTGTTTCTGGTCTGGACGGCAGACGTAAACAGTCCAGGGACGTTTCTGTTTCAGCCTCTGCCAGTTTCATTTTTAACTGAACTGGGTAGCTCAAAGTTGAAGTGCTTACGACGTACTAAAGCACATTTCTGTGTGGTTTCATCTGTGTAGGGACGGGTTTATGAAACTCACTGACTGGAGGTTTTTTAATTTACGCTGCTTTCGTCCGGAGGCGAAGAGATTAAACGGAAACTGCGTCCAAAGTTGAACATGTACGAGTCTGGTCCTTAAACACAACACAGTCCGACACCAGCGCTGCACAAGGTCAGGACTAAAATGACGCTTTCATTCATTAATAATATTGAATGAAAGTGTGTGTACGTATTTGATTTAGGTTCAGAAACTCCTGCAAATTATTTAGAAAAATACAGATTGAACTGAACTGGGTTGAATGTACTGGAGCTGAAGCTTGTGTGGACTTTTATAGTAAGAAGAATGAAAACAAGGGAAAAATGTGACATCTTTTTGTTCTAGGGCATGTTTAACAAAATCTATAAAAGAGGGAAGACTTACTTTAAGAACAGTCTTTGTTTTGTTTTGGTTTTAAACAGAGAACTTGTATGGAAGTGTTTTGTTTTTTTTTTTTGACATGGACGCGTGTTCTTAGCTGTCTGTTGTAAAGTGTCTTTGCAAATAAAAAAATCAAATTAGAAAAAAAAAAAAAAAACTAGTGGTGACATGTTTTCTGATGTCTGGGACAAACCGGTTTCTGGTCTTCATCAGGTCCAGACGCCGCCGGCTCCAGGTCAAAGGTCAAAAACGAGAGTTGAGACGGCGTGTGTCGTGTTCATTCTGCCTCCTTTTGTGTTGGCGTGTCGAGCAGGGACCACCTTGATGAAGGTTGGGAAATATTTACTGATGGTGTTTACGGCTCAGCGGACAGCTCCAGATGATATCTGGCTCAGAAATACGAGCGGCGGCGCACACACAGTTAGCATCATCTGTAAATACACTGTCATCCGGCGAGTCTGGAACGCATCCAGCCGGTTACGCTGGGTAAAGAGAGCAGTCGACATTTAAAGAGGAATACTACGAGGATGATGGATGCGTTAAATGTCGTTATATTATGTGTGATCACTGCAGTAAATAGACTTTGATATATGGTCAAAACACTGCTGGCTTAGGGCTTCCAATGCATTCTGGGAAATTAGTTTTGTAATTATCTGTACTATATAATATCAACCGCTTCGACGTTAATAAAGGTGACAATGAAGGTGAAAAACGTATTATTTTGTAACATACATTTTGGTTCCAGTTTAAAAATAATACTGAATTAAAAACAGATTCATATAGAAACTTAAATTTGTCATTAATGTCAAAGACAATCCTGTGGACGAACTACGACTCCCAAGGTGCATTTCATCATCAGACGTCCAATCGCAAACGTTAAGACGCAGATAAAAACACCGGAAACTCAACCTCCACCAGATCACTACAGTTTAGAAGTAGTTCTGTAACCACGGCGACGGCAGCAACAGTGTAACGGTTTAGAATTCTACTCCGCTGTGATTGGCTCCCGCTGCTTAGCAACAGCAGCTGATTGGTAGGAGTTTAAACTTGTTGGTTATTACCCATTACTCAAACCAAACTGGGTTCTGCTGGGGTTTTATTTTTATTTCTTTTGCATGGTTACATAATTGGGTGGCGTTAGCTTGGCAATTAGCCTCTTAAATCCGGTTGCTTCCAATTCCGTCTGTGTTACCATGGTAATACTATACAACACTTGTAGTAACATATACATGTAACAGCCACATCCAGAAAAACACCAGCGAAAAGCCCAACAAAACCAATTTTTGTTGAATATACAATCTAAACAAGTCTAACAGTCTGACACCAGCGTATGTTGTGAATAATTTAGTAAAACAGA
The DNA here is from genome assembly GCA_029814465.1 of Ostorhinchus cyanosoma. Lineage (NCBI taxonomy): Eukaryota > Metazoa > Chordata > Actinopteri > Kurtiformes > Apogonidae > Ostorhinchus > Ostorhinchus cyanosoma. Next base: position 6,391 of record JAPTYQ010056277.1, read on the forward strand.
CCAATGAGACTAACTTCACAGCGCTAAGCTAACACTAAGCTAACACTAAGTGGCTCAACAGTACAAGAATTACTTCTGTACTGATGAAACTCACCGAACGAGACAAAAAAGAGCAAAACTAAAGTTCACATTATGAAGAGATGATGATGGATGTTGTCTTAACGTTGCCGTTTTCTGATCGTAACTTGGTTTGATCTGAATGAAACTTCTGCTGTGGGCGAATCCACCATTTTGTGTTACACTGAAATGATTCCCACTGGAAACAAATGACCCAAGGTTTAACTGAAGATGGAGAGAGCTAGGATTTGACGTTTATCCTGATAACTATTGAAACCCACTGATGTGAAAATGTTTATCGTGCTGATGTTTTTCTGTATGTTGGTCTGAATGTTTGCGGCCTGGCCTCTCTGGGCTCCTGTCATGGAAACGTACCGCCGCTGCTCTTCAGGCCTGTGCTGACGTTAACCATGTCGTACATATGTTGATGTCAGAGGCGGTGGATGTGACAAGGCCTCTGTTTGTTCCCATTGCGCCCACAGGGAGGCCCGGGCGTCCTTCAGCATCCTTCATCCTACGCTGAAGCCCTGCAGACAGCGCAGATACTGCCGCCGACCTCTGACCTCTGACCTCCCTGCAGCATTTACCCCATAACCACCGAGTTCACACAGTGTCAGCGTCAAGGATATGAGTGGACCAGGATCTTGATGGCGATTCTGCGAATGGGATGGAAGGGGCTGAAGACGTAGAGAGCTGAAGTGGCACTGAAACGGAAGATGGCCTTCCCTTTGTTCAGGACTATGAAGGTCTGCAACGAAATCCCACAGAAAAACCTTTATTAAACACAACGATCACACACATGTCTGAGAACGGTGGATGTCATCATGTCAGCAGGTGGATGTGTACACGGAGTCATCTGTGGGCAACAACCATCTGTACATATTAATGACAGACCGATATATTGGCCCGATATTTCCTTTGGTTCCCTGTATCGGTCTGCTGCGTCGGCCGATATTCTCTTTTTTCCTGCCATCATTTACTGACAGACGAAGTTCACGGTGCCTCCATGTTTTTGGAGATACTGCTGTCCACACTGAAAAAAATGACTTTTTGGTGTAGTAAGATTTTTTAGGTTCACTGTCACAATTTGTATTTTCTAATTGTAAGTAAAGAAGCTTTTCTGACATTTCTTATCATTTGTTTATCATATCAGCAGCCTGTATCGACCATTGGCTGAAGCTGATGCACTGCAAAAATAAAAATCTGACCAAGTGTATTTGTGTCATTTCAGTCTAAATATCTGATCCCACTTAAACTCAGACAGAATCACCTCCAGAGGAACTGTTCAGTCAGATAGAAGAACTGATCTAGAGACTATAGATCTGGAAAATCTGAACAAATCTGACCAACATCAGTTTCACTTGTTCCGTTGGCAGATTATTTTCTGCTTGAATTAAGCTTTTCCATCAGACATCTGCACAAAACTTTACTGATATTTACTAAATATAAAAAAACGGAAGTACGTAATGTCGGTTTTTCCATTAAATCACAAATGCGATGATTTGTTTATTTATTATCGTAGACGACGAGAAGTCATTCCATAAATATGGAGACGAACGTAAATATCATGTTTTACAGATATATTCATTATTATTATTATTCTATATTCCCCCTCTATCTCGTACTAAATTATAAAAGGTTGTGGTTTCCTGGTGTGTCCACACATACTGCACCCTGTTTCTTTTAAAGCTCTTCTTTTCTTCTTTTAACGTCCGTCAACGTCCTTTTTTTATTCACCTGACTGTAGTTGCAGTAAAAACTCTTTCCATTGCACTTTTGTGTCATATATCATTTACGCTGTGCCCGAAAAACCATCTTGCAAAAACTTAAAAAAAAAAAAAAAAAGGGTTTTGTCAAAATTGTTGTTTTTCCATTAGGTACATTTTTATGCTCAAGTTCTATTTGTGCAGTTTGAGGGTCGATGGAAACCAGACTGTTGGTTCCTTTGGGTTAAATTATGTTTGTTTCCAAAATGTCTCACAGATGGTTTGGACTAAATTTCTCGCAACATTTTTGTTTTGATTTTTAATCGATGACTATGATTTTAAATGCTCTTCCTCTAAATTTCTAACAATCTTTTTCATGCTCTGACTGTAAATAATACTTTTTTTTACCACCAATAACCATCTTCGTTCCCTTTCAGCTTTAAGGGATGTTTAATGTTTACAACTAACAGACAAAAGTATTGGGACACATCCGGGCTACAGCTGTAAATCATCTGTTGAGAAAAAAACCTCAGTATTTCCATTTAAATCTGGTGAACAGATCCAGGAAAGACAACATCCTCTATCTTCTTGTTTTTAACCCACACTGTAAAACTGACCAGGATGTGTTTTGACGTTATGCAAATGAATTTAAAGCATCATTCCTTCAGTTTATTTGATTCGTTCCGTTGAATCTTATTCTCCCACGTTTGGGGAAATATTTTTTCAACATTTATTAAATATGGATAAAGTTTTAAGCAGATGTCCAATGGAAAAGCGACAATTGCAATGATATTTATCCCATAATATAAACTCTGTCATTAGTCCTTATTGTTTTTATCCCAGACACTGTTAGAAAAGAAACACCTGGATTCAACGTGTCCCATTACTTTTGTCCATATAGTGTATTTCCCAGTTTCTATTCATACATATTCTTTTTTTTTTGGCACTTTCACGCCCACATCCATCGACAAACTTCTTATTTTTCGGTGCATTTATAGCAGAATAGGTGAGGGATGTGAACAAACAGAAGGACAGTAATAACAGTGGAGGGTTATTTTTGGAAAGCGGTCTAGACGTATTGTTGCAGTAAATTGTTCCCATTGTTTGTGTCTCACTATTGTTCGGTGGTTTTGGCTGAATTTGACCTGGACTCGACGGACGGAGAGAAACCGGACGGACCAACGGAGACAAGGACGGAAACTTTCAGACCTGAACGTCTCTGTTCACGGCTCATGTGACGGGTTCTGAGGCGCCGGGTCTCCGTTGGTCTTGAACTCCGCCTCCTGAACGTCCGTCCTCCGGAGCCACCGTCTGCTCCGGGTTTCACTCGTTTAAAGGAGGCTTTTCCTTCCACTGTCACCAAGTGTTTACTCCTGGAGGATTCGGCTGGTGTCTGTAAATTGGCCTGAGAGTCTGGTTTGGATCAGGTCTGTATGTAAAGGGTCACCAGACCACGTTTGTTATGATTTGGTGCCATATTAATACAGTTTGATAGACTGACTGAAGGACGAGTGGATGTTCAGATGCATAAAGGCGCCCCACGGAAGGGCGACGTCCCAGCCAGCAGGTCCGTGTGGGCCCCAGAGGGATTACATTTGGGCTGCGGATAAGGGTCCCATGTGGGTTTGTCCAGTTTCCATGGTGACACCACATATGTTTGCCCAGATCAGAATCTGAGATCTGAATCTGTTTATTGTCACTGTACCAAATACAACCACACTGAGGTAGAACGGTCAGGTTCAGTGCAAGAATTTACAGACGGAAAACGAATGTCAGTAAAAGGCAGTAATTTCATATTTACAGTAAAAAAGAAAAGTACTGCAGACTAGGATATTTGTAAAACAGAATTTAAGTAGTGCAACTGACATGAAGGAAATATAACATGAGATAATCAGATTCAGATTTGGACAAACACATGTGAGGTCACCATGGAAACGGTGGACAAACACACTCGAGCCCCTTAGATGCAGCCCAGTGTGGCCCTTCTGGGGCCCACATGGACCTGTGCTGGGCCTGGGGCTGGGCCTGGGGCTGGGGCTGGGGCT
>JAPTYQ010056534.1:0-10189 GCA_029814465.1 Ostorhinchus cyanosoma
TTGCGCTCACTACCCCCCCCACCCCCACCCCATCCCCCATATTCCCCTCAACGCACGCGCTCTCACGCACGTGGTAGGATCCAGGCTTCATAAACACGCCGCTGCCACTTCTTCGCTCAGTTCCCACTGATCCCACATCAGTGCAGCGGCTCAGAGAAGATGGCACTGGCCGACACTGAGCGCGGAGTGTCCAACTGCGGCGACCCCTGCGCCCCGTTCTCAGAGATCATTGAGCTGAACGTCGGCGGACAGGTTTATGTCACCAGACACAAAACTCTGATCGCAGTCCCAGACTCGCTCCTGTGGAACATGTTCAGTAAGAAGTCCCCGAAGGAGTTGGCGAGAGACAGCAAAGGGCGCTTCTTCTTGGACAGAGATGGGTTCTTGTTCCGCTACATCCTAGATTATCTCCGAGACCTGAACTTGGTGCTTCCGGACTATTTCCCGGAGAAAAGTCGACTGCAGAGAGAGGCGGACTTTTTCCAGCTGCAGGATCTTGCAAAACGCCTGAGTCCTCGGATGAGTAAGGACAATTCGATCAGTGAGGAGATCAGCCAGAGTGACACGGAGGAGGGTGCGCAGCAGTGCGGCTCCTCCGGCGGCATGGAGACTTTACGCACTATGTCAGTGAGCGGAGCCGTGCGCTCTCCGTCTCTGGACTCCAGAAAGTCGGGCTATATCACGATAGGATACCGAGGCTCGTACACCATTGGCAGAGACATTCAGACCGACGCCAAATTCAGGAGAGTGGCGCGCATCACGGTTTGCGGCAAGACGTCTCTGGCCAAAGAAGTGTTTGGAGACACACTGAATGAAAGCAGAGACCCCGATCGGCCCCCGGAGAGATATACATCCCGATATTACCTGAAGTATAATTTTCTAGAGCAGGCATTTGACAAGCTGACAGAGGTGGGCTTCCACATGGTGGCCTGCAGCTCCACGGGCACCTGCGCCTACACCAGCAATGATCCAAACGAGGACAAAATTTGGACAAGCTACACTGAATATGTCTTCTGTCGGGAATAACTCCAAAAATAATGACGTCGTGTTGATGTAAATAAACATTTCGAAAATATAGAGAGGAATGTCTTTACGCATTTGCTCCATTGAGGGCGAGTTACAGCAAAACATTGCCATACATTATCCTAAGAATAGTTGAATAGTCTACAAGTGTTTGTACGCCTGAGACACACAACAAATGCTCCCCAGAATAGATCATAGATAAATGATTTTGACAGTATGTGAACAGAGCAAATTGGATGTTCAAAAGCGTGCAGAGTATTGCTGTAGTTTACACACATCAAAACAGCAAAAGCGTGGAAAACAACAAATGCCATCACCTATTACATCTCATAGAACTGCATGTCAGTGTTTCAGTCATTTCTGACTAAGTGCTGTGTGAACTGAGCAGAATCCAAGAGGAGTCAGCCAACTATTAGTATTCAGTGTCATTGTAACTTCTAGGCTTTCTTGATCACTTGTTTGGGCAGGTTTTGTATTATTATTACTATTATTACTATTATTATAGGCTCAGATAGCAGTTTGATGACTGACATGACTGTAAAGTGTATGTGTTTTCATGGTAGAGTTGTATTTGTTAACCTTGTTCAGATGAAATAAACTCTTCTACTGCTATGTTCTACACAAGTTTGCAAACCACTATTCTTCTTAAAAATTGCACAAGGTCTATAGCGTTGGAATGGATTGACTGTCCTGCTCGACATCCTTTTCACCGGTCATTGGAGAATCAAACAAGTAGCTCCAAACAGAGGTACCTTAAGGTCACATCAGCCCTGTTTTAATGCTCAGGTTGTCGACATAATTGAGGTGGATGCAGCAGAAACGTGGCAGTACTCGTCATATTTGAAATTGACCATCAACTTTCCCGACGTTGCTACTTGTCCATCCCCTATTTTCCAACTCTGCCCTGTTATTAAATGGCACAAGCCGAAAACCTACGCATCTGAATATAGTTGGCATGTAAATATGGCAGGAGGATCTGTCTGTACCTATTCATTTTGTTACACAAATTCAGCTGCATGCCTTATGGATGCAAATAGTGCAGCTGTGCACACATGATGTCATTATCATTTCAAGTGTAAATAATGAAAGGGTCCAGCTGCACACAAATAGGAGGGTTCACCATGCCAGGGGCAGTGGATGAATGGAGAGTCGATTGGTGAACCTCAGAGCAGAATTATTTGACTGACCAGTGTACAGCCAGCCGTGGATTATGTGTTTCACTCAAACCAGACATGAAAAAAAAAATGGCCTCAGATTCAGGGCCATGGGTAAGGATTATTGAACAGCAGGGGCTTACAGTGACATAACCTCTGTAGGGGTCCCAGGACATGCTCCCACAGGGCACAGCTCTGGTTAACTAACGCTAAACACATCCGCAACTGTGTTTCAAGTAGGAAATAAAATTATATCTTTTGGAGTTGTTGCGGATATTGGCTATGGAATGAGTTAATTCAATTTACTGTAACTGTAATTATGTTCCAAATTACACAGACAGTTTATAATGGACTTAAATAAACAAAAAGAACAGTCTTTTTTTTACATGCAGCAAAGTAAAAATAGATTATGACACACTATCCTCTGTTGCAAAAACATAGTGGTGTAAAAATGTAAGAGACCACAAGTTTTAGAACGTATCATATGCATTTTGAATATTTTTTTTCCTGATTCTGGAAAAGTTTGACAATATTTCATTTGCCCCCAGGTCAAAATAAAAGAAAAATTCAGCTCATGTTCTTTTTTTGCATACTACAATACTAGTGTTTAACTTAGAAAATACACTTGAATTCTATTTGTTGGAATAACCCCGACTTTCGATCAAAGTTTTCATGCATTTTTAGACCAGTCTGTCGCTGTTGGGTGATTTAAGACATTCTACACAGTGTTTTATTAGATGCATCTTCACAACCACATTCCTAAGCCTTCCAGTGGGTGTTAAGTCTCGTACTTCTTTCCCCAACTAAACACTGAAACTTCAGTTTTATAAATAAGCATGTCTGCTTTGCAATTATACATACAGAATACTTTATTGATCCCAGAGGAAATTATTTAATCCATAAAGACCCAAACATCCACTGTCGACCAAAAGTATCTATTGATCTAAACTGTTGATCCACTAATCCTATCAATACATGTAAATAATTGGTGTAAAACACAGTTATTCATCTTTCATGGTCATCAGATATGACTCATTTGGATGTTCAGAGGCTGCGTAGCAAACATGGAAACATCGTCATCTTCTACGACATTGATTCACAAGTAAAATCCATGGAGGTGGATCAATGAATGTAGATGGACACACTTGGTTTATGTTCAGTTAATGATATATTTTACTGAAAAAGTCACTATTTCTTCGTTTTTTTCTGTTTTGATATAATAACCTTCGACTTTACTCTGAGCTTTTATGAACATCTAAGTGATAAGTCAATTCAACACAGGAAAATACATGATTTCCACGGGAAAAAATGCAAAATTAAGAGGATAATATTATAATAAATGGAAATAAATTTATTAGGAAAGGTTAAATAAAGAGAAAAAAATCATGTGTTAACTGCCCCAAAAGTCACACTGGGTCCTTATGGGTTAATGGAATTGAATGAACTGATTTGACTCTATTTTGAGCCGTACAGAAAACCAAGTTTTGCTCTAAAGACTTGAACTGTCTCAGTGGTTTTACAACTGTTTCTGTTGTTGGCTAAATCACTCTGCAATTCACTACACCTGCTCCTCTTGGTTGGCATATCCCAGAAATAGCAACCACAGTAACCAAGATGATTAGTCACATAGATCTGCCGCAATTTTAGTTTTAATAACCTCGAATGAATACTGTTATAAATATGTCCGAAGGGAAAAATCAGCAGCCAGTATAATGTCACACCTCCTTGTTTATGTAAATTATTCCACAAATAGCTGGCACAAATAGTATGAGTACAATATTCTTCATAAAATCTGTCCAAACAATTATACCTTTGGTGTGTTTGCATACCTAAGGTGTTCAAACAAATCAAGTCATGGTCAAGGCCAAGGTGAGAAATTATTAGATGAGAATTTTAATAAATGTCAATCTACTGGGACCGCTGCGCAGGCTTCTCATAACAAGAACACCAACCTTTGAAAAGAGACTCAAAAGCCATGCAGACTTCTTTCATGTTTGAGGTCAGAAGTGTGGATTTAGAAAGAAAGTCCCTACTAATAAATCAGTATCAGGCAGAAGAAGGGAAAGCCCTGGATCTGCCCTTTACAGATATCATGCTGACTAACACCCACATCTACACATAGTATTACAGTATGAGCAATTTCAAGTCTCCAAAACACGCTCTGGACTGTGGGAGGGAAACCTACTTGAACATGTGCAACGAAGGCTGTCATTAATTGTTGAACAAATTATTCAAGCTGTTTCGACACATGCCCATGCATTCTCATTATGATATGATTATACTTTCTGTAAACAGACAGCAGCTTTTCACATCTTCACTATTTTTTTTTTTCATGGAATGGAAACGAATTAACAGCTATACGTGTTTCATCCAACATTTTAGAAATACCTCGAGACTAAAGTTCATAATTTAATAATAGATCTTTAAAGAGCAACAGGTAGGCAGCACTATAAATCCCTACTGACGTATGATGTGGAGGGTATTTCAATTGTAAAATAATTCTCCAGGCATACTCATTATTATTATTAATAAATACAATTCCAGCTATTATGTTAATACTCCAACTGCATATCTGATCTTGATTTCATGCATATAAATCCATCTTGATGGGAAAGTCATCTGATGTAGTGGTTCAGATAAACCACTTTCCAGAGATTGCAGATTTCTCTTGGGTTTTGTGTTGTGTTGCATGAACAATTTATTTTCTGCCAAAAGTGCAAATTATTTCTGGTTTCAAATAACTGTAAGGCAACAATCGTTCCTTTTCTAAAACACTGAAGGCTGTAATTGTGTCAAATAATGTCCCCTAAGGCATAAAAACAGTCAAAGCCTTCAAAAAGGACTCCTTTGTTACATTCTTCTGCAGATGTTTGTGTTCTTTATTGCAGATTGTGAGAAGAGAAGACTGACAGAGGAGAAAAAAAATTCAATATCAATTTTTTTTTTTTTTTTATCATCCTGAATTTTTTAAAGGCTGAAAAGCTGAACAGAAAAATAAGAGGAACAAAGATCAATAAAATTAATCTGAATGTGAAGCAATTCTCCTATTAATCATCCTCCTATGATCAGTTTAGGACTTAAAAATCACACCATGACATGATATTGTAAAATACTATGAAGGAATGATAGTTAAAGAGTGCCAGTAGAAATGGGTATTAGTGTATTACCTTGGGATGAAAGTGAAATGAAATAAATGGATTGTAGGAATATTCATTCTAAGTGATAATGTGATAACATTGAAGAAAAGAGGAAGGCGGCGACACAAAGTCAGTCAAGGACTCGAGTTTAATAATAAAGGAAGAGGAATAATAGCTTCTGATTGCCAAACATTGTTTCGTCTCCCTCGTCTTATGTGCTCATCTCTGGAATATTTGTCCTCTCTTACACCCTGCGAGTGTTTGCATGGTCTGTGTTGAGCTCCCTGATGTGAACCTCTGCAGATCAGGAACTATTTGACGCATGGGTCCAGGATGCTTTTCAGCTTCCTGAGTTATTTTAGATCAAAGTGAGTTTCATTAGCACATCACAACAGTAACTCTGGACCACAGGCTTCATTATTCTAATTACATTCCGACTCATTTTAAACTTCACATTGGAATACACATCAGTCAGTGTTCACGGGAGGATCGTCCTGGCTTCTATGTCAAAACTAGGCTGTCAGACGATTAAAATTTGTAATCAGATTAATCACAGGGTTGATGTGGATAAATTTCGATTGATCATGATTAAATATCATTCATTTTTAATTTATATTAATAGTGGATTCATTTTGCATGAGCAAACAGACTCAAGAAAGAAGGGAATATACATCTATGCACTTAATGTGTTTGTCCCAAGCTGGAAAAGGTGGAGAAGAGAAGGAAAGAGCGAAGAGAGGAGAACAAGGAAGAAGAAGGTGGCAAAAACCCTCACAAGAAAATATCAACAATAACCATCATGGTGATAATTATAATGGTAACAATAACTACAACAAGGACTGAATAAACTTGGTTAGGAAGACAGAAAAAACAAACAAATAAACCAAAAAAATTATAATAAAATAAAATAAATAAAACCTATTAAATGAGGAATAAAGGAAAGAAAACATGAACATCATTAACAACGACTGCCCAAATAACAGCAGCAACAAATCCACACATCAGTGGTTCATATTACATTAAAATTTTTAATCAGATTAATCATGATGATGAATTAATGTGCGTTAATGTGTTAATTTTGACAGCCCTAATCAAAATAGAATATTATGATGTTCTGGATCATGGTGTTCAGAAGCATGTACAAAGCCCAGTAGTGAATGTGTTAGTAGATGATCAATCACACGTTATTTTGATACTTAACAGTTTCAGCCACCAACAGCTGTTACTATACAGTGTGCATCATTTTTCATCCTGCAGTAAAAACAGGTGTATATGTGTGAGTTGGAGGGTGGAAAGTAGCCTTTACAGAGCAGAGTAAAAATTCAATATTTTTTTTACAACCTCAGTCAAAAATATAGTAGAATACCTGCAGTGTAACTCACAGATAAAGAACCATTAAGACTCCCTCCTAGCATCCACGAAAGATATCTCCACAAAGGAATAAATGAACAAACTGTACGACTAGATAAAATAATCACAACTGTTCCTGAACGGGAGTTTAATATGAGCAGAGACAACAATAACACCTGCATATCGATTTAAAACACAGACATGGCAGGAGCAAAAATATGAGAATAAAAAAAAAAAACCCCAAAAAAACAGAAAACAAAACCCTCTTTCTGCAGATATCACTCCTACTGAATCACTATTGTTATAGTTCCAACACAAATAACATCAGGCTAACTACATCTCGCATAAGGCAAATGATGAGGCTGCCATTACATTACAAAGAAAATACATGTTATGAGAATTTCTAATGCGTATTGTGTTCTTATGTTATACTCCTTTTATTTTAGAGAGCTGTAAGACAGTTGCTGATGCCATCGTTTGTTTTCGCCAACCTCCCCGACTAATGTAATGTGTCCTCATCACCTGAACTGAAATGCTGTTTTATCCATTCACACAGCCATTAAACCACCTACCTTTCATACCAGCCGAGTTCTTTTGAAAATTATAGTCATCAGAAACAAAGATGCTCTTTCCACAGCTGCAGTGTACTTTGGTAATAGCTGCCCTATGCCAGAGCCACTCATCTCACATAAAGTTCTCTTATTTGGCCGTTCTTTATGTCCCTAGTGTTATTTCAAATTAGCTGTGTTAGTTGCCCTTTTATTTCTTATCTGTGTGATTGACTTTGGCTTTTTGTCGGCAAATAGTGTTGAAATTTCTGGGAAAAGGTAATAAGCAGGCCTGTTTTTTTTGGGTTTTTTTTTTGGGAACGTGACGTCCAAAGCTGGAATTTAATTCTGTTTTCAGATAGATATCCTCCACAGCTTAATGTCTTTGATATAATTTCTGTTTTTAAAGCCGTGCATATGATGTGTTTTTTTACTCAGTCTGGGTGCTTGTGTTTCTGAAGTCACCCTGTGAGAATAGAAGTCCACAAAAACAGGGTTACATCTGCACGAATGTGGTTTCCCGTTGGTACTTACATGAAGTCAGAGGTTTGGTTATTGTAGCCGTTCCTCCAGATTCAGGTTTTCCACATCTGGTTTGGTTTTTGGGATGTGCTTTTTTCTGCGTAGTAAACAGAATTACAGGATACAGAAGAGAAAAAAAAAGAAAAGTTGTTAGGATATCAGCATTAGTCTTCAACAAACGTTCATCATCTTACAATACAATGTATGGTAATTACGGTGCTTTCAGAGAAAACACATCTAATTTTTAAGCGGTTGTCCAATTAGCGTTTACAGCTAATCTCAAATGAATTCCAATAATATTTTAGGTCTCATTAAGAATAGCTGTACTAGATTTATCTAAATTAGAAGCCTGAGTATAAACCACCACATGTCCTGTTTACTCCACAGTCTCATCATTGGCCACCGGTGCTGGTTTTCTGCCGTGTACCGAGTACTGATGGAAGCTCCACTGGACCTTTTTTATTGCTACAATATACAATATTGTTTATGCTCGTGTAACATATACAGTAACAAGAAAGATTTTCCAAGAGATGATGAGTTCTAATGCATAATAATAGGTTTCTCTCAGGGCTTTTGTTATTCAAACCAATCCCTCTGTACAAAAATAAGCTACTGAAAACTTACATGATTGTAAGTGTCAGCTCAAATAACAACAGCACTCAAATGATATTACAAAACACACTGTAATAAGCACTCATGTAATACAGGAAGGGTCATTTTTCTGGATAAGTATACTCTAAGAATATACATTATAAGGAATAAATGTTTCCCCAATGTTATACTGATCAAGACGTGGTCATTCCTGTAAATGTACCCCTGACTTTTAAAATCTGGTTTGGGTTTCATGCCATCTTGAATATATAATTATGAAGTGGTTCAGATAAACAGTATTCCAGAGCTTGTAGATTTCTGCTGAGTACATTTTTTTTTTGCCAAAATGCAAATTGTTTGTGGTTTCAAGAAATGCAATTCAACAAAAGATGTTTGTCGGAATAACTGATGACTTTATTATTGTGTTTGGTTGATAAGATCTCTGAAATGAAGAAGAAAAACAAAGAAACAAGTGGTTCCAGGCATAACAAACCCCGCCCCTCGCAAACATTTTACCTGATTTGCCCTTTGTCTTATCATTGTGAAAACACATTTTTGGTGACCTTGACCTTTGACCTACAGTCACCAAAATTCAAAGGGATCTATTCTGGACCACGTCGCACCTTTCCTGAAAATTTCATGGAAATTGGTCTGGTAGTTGCTGACAAACAGACAGACAAACATAACAAACACTACCCTTGCCTCCCTCAAGGTAACAAGTGGTGCCAGGCACAACAAACCCCGCCCCTCACATGTACTGTAGCTTATTTTGGTATTGATCCAGCTGATGTCATCATGTCTGTGTGTGCTGATGTCAGCATATCAATTACCTTTATATATGTGCCAAGTTTGAAGTAAACTGAAACAAAGTTGATGTTTTTATGGATGTGAAATTTCACCCATTATAAGTAAAAGATTTTAAAAATTCCTAAAAAAATTTACTTTGACCTACTGTTCCCAAAATATAAAGAGATCTATTCTGGGTCACTGGCAATCTATAAACCAAATTTGGTATGAATTCTACCAATAGTTTTGCTGCTAGAGTTTAACAAACTAAGAAACAAATAAAGAAACAAACAAACCAAATCAAAAACAATACCCTTTGCCTCCAGTTTAGGGGCCAAGGTAATAAAGCAATTCAAATATGTCAGAAAGGACATATTTGTTGCATATTTCTGCATGAACATTATTCTTTCTTTAGTTATTATTGTTTACAGATTCCACTTAGGCATATGTGATACATTGCAGGGGGTGCACCAATTACAAAAATCTATAGCAATTTAGTTCTTCCATCTTCCTCTCATTGCATCTAGGATTGTATTGCATGGTATAATAAATACAAATGAAGAAACAATAACAAGCAAAATGGGGTAGATACAAAACACGGCAGGACTCTCAGGACCACTGAGGCAGCTGTGGCGTTCAGATAAAAAGGGATACGTGTCTGTATGTGTCATATCAGATTTAAAGCTAGAACAACTGTAAAAAATGTTCTGTTTTCAGCATTTCACAGGTGATTTCAAACAGCTTACTTTGAGCTTTGCTGCATTGCTCATCTGCACACTGGCTGCCTGACAATCCTCTATTCGTAGCAGGAAAATAAGCACTGGAGGAGTTGATGGAAGCCCCTACAGATATTATGTAACACATGCTAAATCAATATATGTCAAATGGGACACACTACAGGTGCAGAATGTTTCTTTTTATGTTTTTTTTTTCTCACTAATTTTTGAAATGCCTTATGAAGACAAAAAGGCCAGTTGGATCTCAACAAGGCCGACAGTGCATAATATATATATATATATATATATATATATATATATATACACACACACACACACACACACACACACACACACACACA
>JAPTYQ010056933.1:0-10177 GCA_029814465.1 Ostorhinchus cyanosoma
CACACACACACACACACACACACACACACACACACACACACACACACACACACACACACACACACACACACAGCAGAATGCTTATCAGTTCATCGTCTCTGCCGTTCTGTTTTATTTCCTTTTTTAATCTCCTTTGACTTTAAAGCTCTCTCAGTATTTCACCTCATCACCTTTTGTCTTTTCCTTCACTTTCACAGACTGTCACTTGCTTCAGTCTCTTTGTTTCCCAACATAGGAAGCCAGTATGGTACCCTGGGATCATCTGAGGCTGTGTGATTGTCATTGCTCTTCTTCCTGGTCCTTTCTCCCATGCTTTTTCATGCCTGGTGTCCAGCATGCCTATCCTCTGACTGGACCTACTCTCATCTGGGGCCAAAAACACCAAAATAACAATCTTCCCTCCCCTCTTCTGCTCACTCTTACACTCTAGCCTCTTTTCCACCGTCATACAGCAACCCACATGTGACACAAACGGTTCTCATGGGCCACTCACTTTTCATTTTATCACATCAGTCTGAGTATGTTAGCAACCATAGCCGCTGGGATAACAGATTCTTCCTTTCCTTTTCTATGACAATTAAATCTCTCTCTCTCTTTCCCTCTCTGTGTCTCTCTCTCTCATTCCCAGCAGCATGTGAACATTATCCAGAGTTTTTATCAGAGGGCTTCCAGCAGAGCTCCAACAGGCCTTCCCAGGAGAGGAGGCTACAGGAAGTCGTAGGATGATAAAACTGGGCCATTACTGGGCCAGCACAGGACCCCAGGGTTCATTACCCCCCCTCTTCTAATCTCGCTCTGTGACTGCAACACACAACATAATCCTGAACACACCTTAAACTCACTCTGGGCAGCGATTCAGAGGTCTGAAGGGCTGGATAAAAATAGCTCAAATTCAGTAGTTTGAGACAAATAATACATGAGTGTGATGAGTTTCATCAAACACAAAGGAGGATAGTATAAAGTGGAAACTGTTGCCCAGTTTCTAACAACTTAACTGTGAAAAACAGCATGTAAAGTCACTGAAATGAATTAAGCTATTACTCAGCATTCTGTTAAGCACTGGGAGTGGGTGTAAGGAGGACATAAGAATAAAAACAGCTGCCTCTGAGGTGACGTCATAGTCACAAAAACACCACTGATGTAGCTCCCAAGAATAGTACATGAAACTATGGAGCTGCAGCTCTTCAGTAGTAGCGTGAGCGGGACGCTGAGAAATAATTGGCAGCAATGGTCTTGTGAAAGTGATGACAGCTGATAGAGACAACAGCTGGAAATGACAGCAACACCAGAGCTCAGCACTGTGTAGGGTTCAGCAGCAACACTGACAGAGAACAGCACCCAAACTAACAGTGATGGAAACACTGCACAACACACCAATATTCTACATTTAATGATTAATTGCTATTTGAAGTTTAATTTGACTGATTTTTTTTTTAAGTCTCTTTAATTGATTGATTTCTTTTTAATCTTAATACACCGTCATACTCTAAAGAAAGACTGAAATAGATTGTTCACTCAAAACGGATTCCACGTTGCGTCATTTGGAAATTGAGTTTTTACGTAATATGACTTCAGTTTACCACTTCTCTCTTCCTTGTTGTAAGTAGGTCTATAAAATGTTTCTTGTTGCTTTTGACATTCCTTTGCCAATCCAAAGAGAGCAGCCAAATGACCCTGATGCTCTGGGGACCCTGTGTTCCCCTCCCCGTTCATACCAGCACATCAACCCAGCTAGCTTCCTTATCTGTTCACCACTCAATTACCCCGCGCTGCAGAGGGCACTTGAAGCCTCAGATGAGCAGCCTGGAGGTTACAGTGGGCTGAACCAGGAGGAGGATCAGCCTGTCGATGGCCTTTTAACCTTCTACGCAAAGAGATAACAAATGAAGGGATGGGTTATCTCATAGCTCCGGTTACTTAAATTTACTGTTAATTATGTCAAAGACTCTGTTTACTATCCATCATTTCTATGATGATAAAATTGTATCCCCCCCCCCTTTTTTTTTTTTTTTTTTTTTTTTTTTTTTTTACATTTTAGCATAACTTTGTCTTCATACTAGTAGCCTCATATCACCAAGTTCACCACTCCCTTCAGCTTTGGAGGTGATGTTGAAGTGCAGGTTAAAGTGGCAGGTTTTTGACAGTTTAAATTTATTTTAAAACATCTTAGAATGGTTCATATATCCGAAAATCAGGCAGCATTGGACCGCCATAAAAAGACTGAAATAAGACATAACATACACATTTGTAAGCAATAGTAATAATAGCTATTTCTACACTTGTAATATAGTATAGGAAAGGACAGAACAGTAGTTTTCTAGATTACGTTCTTAAAACTACTTTTGACTAATTACTGTTTTATTATTTGTATGAATACATTTTAGTGTTAGTCAGGTTTTAGTCTGCCAGGTTGTGATCAATAATGATAATATAAAATAAAAATATATTTATTTTCACATTACTTGATTTGTTTTTAATAGTTATCGGTTTAGCTCACACTGTATCAACAATCATAATCATCACTTATCAATTTTTTCAATACATTTTTATAACAAAGTATACCAAAGTATTCAACCGTATCTCTGAAAATATTATAAATCAGTCTCTTTTATGCAGGTTCTGTATTTTATTGCTTTCTCATACTGCACGTTTCCTTCAAAGAGCATAAATGGGAACAAGGCTTTGGTGTCAGAACATGGAGGTCTGCATTGATCTGGTATCCAAACAGAGATGAGGCAGAGAATGTAACTGTGGTGAATGAGGAAGAGGATGAAGGCACAAAGCGCTTGTCATGTCTGAGCCTCTGTGGGATGTTTCCCTCCTTTTAAGGCAGCAGTGATGTTCTGCTTTATTCAGCGATGGAGCTGCTGAAAGAAATTCAGCAGGAAAACAGAGATGATACGGATATTCAAGGAGCCATAACACTCCTACAGATTTTGTCTATTTTCATCTCTTACACAAGCATGTCAAAGTTGATTGAATATTTCATTGTACACTGTTGCTAATAAAGTTGGAATATTTTTTTTCCTGACATCTTCCTTTTTTATTCCTATTTAAGTACATCAGTAATCAACCTTGGACAGGTGTAATGATTACATACCGAGTCCCAGTTACACTTTATCTGCCAAGAATAAATCACATTGTCACAATCATTTCATGAGAACAGATACAAATATTTTATTCCAACTTTAATGGGCAAAAGTGTCTTGAACACAGAGCTTTCATTACGTTATACTTTCCCCTAAAGCATTATTATTGGAATTAAAATCAAACCTAAAGTTTATGCATTTTAAAGTGAACCTGTTGATAATTTCTATCTCTTCATCGTTTCATTTTTAAGTCTGCTTGTCAGACACTGTCATATTATCGGTCCTTCACAGATAGACTTATCACTTTGTCAGCACCTTTATTATTATCATGCTCTCACTGACAGGGTCTCCTCACCTGTCCATCCATCACAGCCAAGACACTCGGACCCTGTGCAGACGCTGCTTAGTGGCATCGCTGGGTGTTGGTATGTTTATCAGTAATTAGAGGGAAGGTGTTGAGAGTGAAACCAGCTGTGTGACTTCTGCTGGACTTGTGTCAGCTGACACAAGTTTGACACAGAGTCGATGACAGCATGTGAGTTAAACCTCTTGAACGTGTCTACAGCTCAGACCGTCCTGTGCTATCAAGATAATATTTTAGCTCTTCACTGTAAAGCGATGTGAGCATGGGAGGCTTTTCTTATATGAAGCACATGTACATCTGAAGCTAATACAGGTTGATACAGTCTTCAAGGGCAGTACAGCAGAGCAAATTATTACTGACATACAGGTTTGAACAAGGTTGAAGGGTGGTTTCTCCACTCATTACAAAACTTTACCAATCTGAATGCCATCAATAGAGAAAGATTAGAGCTTTGTAGGCTTGTATATGTACATACCTGCATGTGGATTTCATGGGCATGTGTGCAAAAATCTGAGTGCAACAATGTTCAACCCTCTATCCTTTTCTTCATGTGTGTTCCACGTGTTCCAGCCACATTTCTGCAAATATTTACATCGGGTGTAAAACGCTCTTGATCTCTCTCCCCTGTTTACTCTCCTGTTCTTTCTCTCAGCCGACTCTCACACTGACCTTTTTTCATCCTGACTGAGAGTGACAGGAGGGAGGGGGACAAAGAGTCAGGGGGCAGAAAAAGAGCAAGTGAGCATAGAGTGAGGTCAGGGGAAGAGAGAGAGAGAGGCAGAGAGAGAGAGAGAGAGAGAGAGAGAGAGAGAGAGCGCAAGGAAACCATGTGGTGAAGAGAGAGAGACATAAAATAAAAGAAAAGTGAGCAGGGTGAGAGCGTTCAGTGTGATGGATGACTTGTCATCTTATAGAAATCAAAAGCCCAATCTACCAACCCCTCTTTTAGCAAAAGCACACAACGCAGTCGTGCAATGAGGCCCATTGGGCTAATTGTAGAGTAATTTGACATCTGTTGACGTCTGAAAACGTGTTAGCTACTACTGAGAGAGAGACAGAGAGAGAGAGCGAGAGGGTGGTGTTGTAATGAGCCCTGCTTGATTTCTAAATGAGGCACATGCCACTGACCACGCAGCATGCACACCCCTCTGAAATGAGAACAAAAACACTGATCCAGTTACAGGACAAAGTGCTACATTTGTGGTCTTTGTCATCAGCTTCACAGCAGCTTGATCAATGGGGTTTGTGTAATGATATTTAGCCAGAAACATGAAGTAATGTTGCTGAAATAAATGAGATTTGCCGTTGGGTGGCCTATTAGACACACACACCACTTATAAACATACAATTACTTATCTTCCTAGCATCCATGTGTTTGTCTCTGTCATGAGCAATAAAAAGGTTGTACTAAGTAAATGTAGCTTTTAGACATGACAAAAAGTTCCAATCTACGGATAAGGGCTGCGAATTCAGAATCTACAATGACTATTATTGTATAGCTATCAACAGGTATGTGTCATAAAAGACAACACATCAGCCATGTCCTAATATATTTTGAAGATACCTGTCATCAGATGTAAATGGCGTTTTTAAAACTAACTGTTAAATCATTAAAATCTCAGTAACAGAGAAAACATTTATGCTGTCAAGAGAGCATTAGAAAGCTAATTCTTGGATTATTTTTCAACAATTGACATTTCAGAGCTGCTAACAGGGTGCTAACATGTCTCCAGCTGTGACGAGTCCTTCAACTCTACCTCCACATTCCTTCCAGTACAAAGCTGCTGGGCTCTGCCTGTGGAGAGGAAACAGAGCTTGTAGCTGGATTCCTCTGCAGTGTGTTGGCAAAAGCTGTGGAAGAGGCCTTAGGATCATTAGTGAGGCTGGCATGAGAGGTTGAAGGAGATCTGCTAACACTCTGCCATTATTCAGCAAGAATGAAGACAGCTTTTCCCTGACTCTAATCACAGCGGCAGTTTTATTCTCTTTTAAATGGCAGCTGTCAAAATAGGTCTTTTAACACAAAATGGCAGGCAGCATAGACACGTTCCAAGTTTCTGCCCACAAATAAATTGCTGACCATGACTCGCTGTAGACCTCTGTGCCCTCCCTCACACACTGCACAAAACTGCAACAGAACCTGCCTCAGTTGCCCCATGCAAAAGTCCTACCAAACACCTGAGCATAGAATACTGAAATTAAAAATGCTCCAAGTGGGGTTGATAAATGGCAGCAAACTGTAAAAAGCATGCTGTAACCAAACATGGCTGAAATGGAAAATTGTTGGATGTAAATGAAGAATTTGAGTCACAGGATGAGAGAAGAAAAAAAAATAGAGAAAAGCTGTCCTCTCTGTGCACCAGCGAATGACATCACAGCACTCCCAGCTTCCATTAGGGCCTAATAAATGAAGGGCTAACGAGGCAGAGTGGGTGGGAAATATGGAAGGAGGAGATGAGGGGGGGGGGTCCTGCCACCCCAAGCCTCTGTCAACCCTATCATGAACACTTGAAGGAGGGGTGGGAGTGGAGAGAGGTTTGTAGCAAAGCAAGGGTGGAAGGAGGCTAAAAAAACCTCTCGGCCCATTAGAGAAATCAGGCCGGGACTCTAAAAACACCCTGAGAGCAGAGAGGCCGAGTGGCCCTGGTGTAAACATACGGTGGGTGGCAGCCCCCGAGCACTCTGACAGCCAACGGCGGCCATGATGGATCTGTGGAGTTATCTCATTTTCCACTGTTTTAATTAGAGGCCAGGCTGTGAGCCTCGGCAGCTGGCTCTGCTGTACTGACTCCTGCGGCCTGACAGAGAAAAATGTCCACTGATACTGTTGCCAAGTTCAGCCTGACCAGAGAAAGAGTGAAAAAATGCCTTCTTGGATCTGCAACACTATTAACAAAGCAGGTTGCACTTTAATCAGTATTGCCGTTTAATATCGTGAGCTGATTTCTGTCATTCTCATGGGTCTTTCACAATGTGTTTTTATTTTTCTATCTCAATTTAAATGAGAGAGCACCACATGCATAATTTCTGGGAAAAAAGCCCTCACCTATATTTACAGCTAATTAGAGCCATGCATCTTAGATGACAATGATAGGATGAGTTAAGGTATCAGGTATCCATCCACAAAATGGGTCTGGAGTAGAGCTCCTGGTGCAACCTGTTATTAGGTGGCGCTTCCAACCCTGTAATCCTCCAGAGCACCACAGTGATGGGGTAAGACAAGATGAGAGACAAAGGACCAAACTACCTCACACAGTTTCAGAGAGGCACACATGAGGTTTATATTGAAACATAATGAGAGATATTCACATATAATGGGTATAACAGTTTAGTACATTTGAGAACCTCTTAAAAATTTTATTCTAAAAAATTGTTTGAAATTACTTCTCTTCTCTTCTGTGCATTTGCAAAATAACTGAATGCTTTCCAATGCTCTTCCGTGAGTCTAGTGAATTTAGACAGTGTAGTAATCAACGAAAAAATCCCAGGTTTCTCTGTAATTTTAACAGATTTAATTTAAGGTTCATAGTTTTATAGAAAATGAAAGGTTTGTGAAGTAGAATGCTCACTAGTGGTCATTTTGGTCCAAGTCTTTTTTTCTATGATTTAACATTAATAAAAATGTGCTTAAAAAATCTAAACAGAGCTAAAGAATTCTATCAGATATTTAATTAGAATTTTTCTTCGTTTATTATTATAAGTAATATAATTATGTACAGTTGTTGGGCTATTACTATTTAAGTGTAGTAAATAATTTGATCAAAACACACCCTTTTATTTTGCTTATGATGATGTTTAACTGGGATCAAATAAAATCTAGAGTTTGATTCCAAATATTTGATTCAGCTAATTCAACAACTTGACATTAAGTCAGAGATGAGGGAGTGTGTACGGTTTTATCAGAAAGTTTATGGGGTTTATATTCAGCTAAAAAAAAGTCAATACATAAATTAATCTCTTATCTTTTATTAGAGCAAAGACTTTAAAAAAAAAAAAAAGCAAAATGCTGATATGAGGCCACTGAAATCCTCCTATTATTTGTTGAAAAGAACAGAAATGGAAAGAAAGTGCAAGCGTGAAAGCAGTTTAACTGAGTGCTGGGAAAGAAGAAAATAAAATCATGTCATTGTTGTTTACACTGGACCCCCCAACTGAAGGCCTGTGTGTGCGAGTCTGTGTGTGTTCCACCATTTTCACTGTTTAGGCTGTGTGTTATTATGAGTCGGCCTCAAAGGAAATTTAGAAATTTACCAACGTCAAAGACCAATTTAATTTAGAGGGGTTACTTTGCTATCCAGTATTTTTCACACGCAAAATGACATCGATTTTTCTTAACATACATGCTTAAAAACTGTAAAAAAAAAAAAAGAAAAATATATTTGGTTAATGAGCACTTTGATAGTAGCCGTATCCCATCTGAAACTGATTAAATTAGACCTCTTTTAATTTTACTTTCAGTGTCAATTGACAAATATATTATTTCCATCTTTTCCTGAGTACAATAATCAGCACACACATCACAGAATAAACACAGACACGGTTATAGCACAGCACACACTCATACACAGATGTCCTATGACCTCAAAGATTCTACTGACGGTTTTCTCAACCTCTAACATGAGGTGAACTTCCTGTTGGCACCATTCAGGAACCTGCCTCCTTCTCACAATAGAATAATCAGTTTGCAACTGACTCATACCTTATCACTACCTTTTCCGTTCGCCCTTATTTGCTCTCTTAGTTTCACTAAAATCTCTCTTCTCTTTTTCTTTGGGGCTGTTTAGAATGAGCAGCAGCCTCCATCGCAGAATGGCAGGGTGTTATGACAGCAGGCTACTGTTAACTGCATTTGCTTTGGGAGAACAGGGGAACACACACACACACATACACACATCTTGCAATGCGAACACATACACAAGGACATTGACGTCTTCATCTTCACAAGTGCCATTGTACATGAACATGGTTGCACACACATAAGCATAAGCACACATGCACACACACACAAACTCAAGTATATCTGGCATCAGCCTCTCCAGATGGAGCTCATCCCTTCTGTGCCTGAAGCCATATTTTGACTGTTTACTCAGATTTTCTCTATATCTGGCCATTGTTAAGCCTGCTTGGCTCTATGAATGCATGTTTGAAGTAGGAGCACACTGTATACTACATGTGCCAGCGGAGAAGTATTGTGCATGTGTGTGCATGCTTATGGTGAACGTCACAGAGTTAAGCACCGGCGCATCCATGCAAGAGTGTGCGGGTATGCATGTGTGTGTGAAAAAACATAATCTATGAGGACACTAACTCGTGAACTGTTTGACCTGTGCAGGTGGGTGTCTTTCTTCGAAGAGCATCTTCCCTCCTCAAGACATTTGTTTGTACACACGATGAGTTAGTGTTAGCTGTAGCAGGATGTTTGGGACCTGAACATGTGTGCGTGTGCACATCAGTATGTGGGTGGGATAGTGGATGGTTAATGTAAGTGTGCCTGTGCATGTGCATGTGTGTGCATTTGCACCCAGATACAACCTTAAAAGTTTCAATGCCCATAAAAGTAATGTTATCCATCTGAATTAAAGGCCGTCATTGAAATCTCTCATTGTGTTAAATTACATGCCTCCTATAGTGGTGGAATATACAGTATACCATAACTGCAGCACAGAGGGAAAATAAACACATTTGAATCTTAGAAAATAGTGGAAAAATGAAATGGTCGACAGAGCGGAGCCTCATTGCGCTATTGTCTTCCTCTTCTCCACATTCACTTTTTCCACATTTAGCATTGGCTGCTTTGATGCATGCTGAAGGAATGCAGGGTGAGTAATCACAGGGGGGATTGGGAGGAGGGTGGAGAGAGGTGGATTTCTCTGATGAACTGAAGAGGTGATGGAGACAATTAAAGAGGCCATAGGGTGAGAAAAGATGGACATTTAAGAAGAAAGAAAGGGAGGACAGAGAGAAAATGCAGGAAAGAGAAGTAGAAAGAGAGTAATAGGGGCCTCCCTGGTTGTCGTTACGCTGTGTGCGATCATTTGGGTTGATTTGGATTAATGCTTTAATTGGGAAACACACACAGACCGTTAACATCTGTATCCCATAGCAGTAGGGTGGCCGCCAAGACAAACCAGTGCTGCGTCACACTGACAGATTTCCCCCAGTAACAAGAGTGCTCAAGCAAAGGCTCTGTGTGAGAGAAACAGGGGTTTAATGGCAAAATAGTCAGGGCTTAAGAGTGTGGAGCTATAGGCCATTAAACTGGCACTGCCAACCCAAAGCTTAGGTTACACACACAGAGAAAGAGCATCACTGTGGAGTGGAGGGCTGCAGGATTACAGACTGAGTTTCACAATATTTCCACACTGACTGTCCATCCTGTCCATACAAAAGATCAGCTCACTACCAGTTACTGTACCCTGAAGCTTTGTTACGCGGGTGACTGGATTTTAGTTCAGAATTGAGATTCTGCAGGAAGGCTTTAGAAATGAAACGTTACACTATAAGAGTGCATTGTGGAAAAAAAAAAAAAAGCTAACCATGATAACTAAGGCTTCTTACAGTAATGAAACTGACTACATTTAGAGAAAGGTGCCAGTAAAAGTATGTTCACAGTAGTATTTATTATCTTCATGGTCATTTTTAGAAGCATAAGAGAAGAGAAGAGAAGAGAAGAGAAGAGAAGAGAAGAGAAGAGAAGAGAAGAGAAGAGAAGAGAAGAGAAGAG
>JAPTYQ010057013.1:0-10175 GCA_029814465.1 Ostorhinchus cyanosoma
TAACTTTTCAGTGAGATATAAGAACTTATTTTTAGACAATAGATCTTGAAAATCTTATTTCCAGAAATCTTACCAAGGTAATTTTCACTTGCTCCATTGGCAGATTTTTATTTTTATTTATTTAATTACATTTTTTTTTGTTTCAATTAAGCAAAAAAATCTTGAATTACACAAAACAAAAAAATCTGCCAATAGAACAAGTGAAAATTATCTAAAAATACGTTTTTTATATCTCACTGAAAAGTCACTCTTTAGTTAATTATCTCTTATTTTAAGTGTGATTAAATATTTTGACTAGAAATTAGAAAATACACTTAGTAAGATTAGATTTTTTTTTCCAGTGCACCACCTTGCTGATGGCCACATTATCAAAGCATCCCCTTGAACCTGTCTGTCCTCATCTAACTTGCACGTATAAAATTCAGACATACAGGAGAAGGTTGAAGTACCAGATTCTCAGAGATCTCCTTGGATTTTGTACTCGGACATTAATACCTGATGAGGCCATTCAAAGAAGAACATCTGACTTACTTAAATATTAATCTTAACCCTGGGACAACAGACTGAGGTGATGTCAAATTTTCCGTGGAGCATTGTCTGACTCTGTTCATATTTAAGAGGAAAAAAGAAAGAAAGAAATGTACTAGAGTAACCAGCGCAGCAACCATCAATTTGGTTCATTGTTTAGTTGAGTTTGTGATTATTACCTGCACAAGGCACAAGAATAAAATATCTTTTCTTGGCCGAGAAGGAGGGCTTAAGGACGGGGGATGCCAAGGACATTAATCCATTTCCTTCACCTACTGTTTGACTATTGTTTGTTTTCATATCCAATAATTCTGTAAAGCCCTGTGAGGCACCCTTGTTGTGATATAGGGCTCTACAAATAAAATTGAATTGAATTAAAAAAGAAAAAAAAAGTCTGTGATGAATCAGCTTTCCAGGTTTTCAAGTGAGGAAATTTAGATTGAAATTATACAACCTTGATTAACTCTTCTCCTCTTTTGTGTGTTATAGAATCCACATATCGTCATCAAGCCAATATTGACGATGAGGTCGTTACCATGGAGATTCTGGACACTGCTGGCCAGGTGAGACAAAATATCCCTGTGTATGTTAGGAGCGTGAACAAAAAGGATGCAGATGAACCTTACTTTAAAATGCTCAGGTTTTTATGCCACATCTGGAAAGATTAAGGTATTATAATGACGATAGAGGCAAAGTGTTTGACCAGATATGGGAACCTGTGTTAAAATGTCTTCAATGAGGTGACGGATGACCGACCATGCTGTTTTCTTCATTACAAACACTATCCTTTCTTTTATTTGATATTCAATTACTAATTTGTAGCTTATTAGTCAGGACTGCACTGCAAAACTCAAAATCTTACCAAGTGTATTTTTCTCATTTCTAGGCAAAATATCTCATCAAACTCAAAGTAAGACATAATCACCTAAAGAGGAACTTTTCAGTGAAATATAAGAACTTATTTTTAGACAATAGATCTAGAAAATCTTATTTCAAGAAATCTCACCAAGATAATTTTATACTTGTTCTATTGGCAGATTTTTTTTTTTTTTTGCTAAATTTAAGATTTTTTTGCTTAATTGAAACAAAAAAACCATCTACCAAATGAACAAGTGAAAATTATCTTAAGATTTCTTGAAATAACATTTTCAAGACCTATTGTCAAAAAACTATTTCTTATCGCTCACTGAAAAGTTACTCTTTAGGTGATTATGTCTTATTTTAAGTTTGATGAGATATTTTGACTAGAAATGAGAAAAATACACTTGGTAAGGTTTAGATTTTTGCAGTGTGTGTTGCTGTATATTCATTGATGTGCAGGGTTGGGAGGTTTTTGTGTTGTTCTTTGTAAAAATGAATAAATATATAAATTTTAAAAAGAAATGCTCAGGCTTTTTGATTTGCTGGAGACAATTAACATGTCTCCAAGAGAAATCTGATGGGATCAAGTGACTCTTGAAGATGAACATTTTCTGCAGTCACACAAAGGCATCGTAGTATCCTGGCCACTAGAGAAAGCTTGTGTAAGTCCTCCAGCTGAAGACAAATATGCTGCAGTACTGCGTAGGTGTTCTGCTGGCGGCTGATTTCCCCTGCGACACTTCAGCCAAGTCATCTCTCTCCCATTACATTGTAGTCTATTTTCAGCTGGCATTAGCATGAGGTCTGAATGTTTCCAGGCAGTGCTACAAGGATGTCAGGCCTCTCCTTATTCTTGATGGAAAACTAATCAACTGTGTATAAAAGCATTGTTTTGACTCTGTCATGATTTGTGGAGGGAGTGATATATTTCAGTCTAAAAAGTCAAATACCGTTCACTTATCTCCAGAGGAATGTCATATATTTAAGCTTCCTCCATCAGTAAATGTGAAATTAGAATCTGTGTGCCTCCCTCCAGCCAGGTCGCAATTCACATCTGCCACACGACCAATTAGACTCCGTTATAACCAGATGACTGTTTCTGTTTCGACATGATTAAATCAAGAGGACCTGCCTGATTATTCATGTTCTTCAGATGGCTTTAGTGATAATTTCTGGCATAAGCAGGTGTGGGAAAGAAATAATAGAAAGTCTAATTTCCTTATCAGAAATGTATCACCATGTAGTATCATACTAAACTGCAGGCATTTTGGATGTGAAACGATACACTGGAAAAAATTGTATTTCTCTGATTGCTAGTCAAAATATCTCATCACACTTAAAATAAGACATAACCACCTAAAAGGCAATGTTTCAGTGAGATATAAGAACTTTTTTTTAGACAATAGATCTGAAAAAATCATATTTCAAGATATCTTACCAAGATAATTTTCACTTGTTCCATTAGCAGATTTTTTTGCTTAAATTAAGCAAAAAAACCTAAAACAATCTTATATTAAGCCAAAAAAATTTTTTGACAATGCAACAAGTGAAAATTATCTTGGTATAATTTCTTGAAGTAAGATTTTCAAATTAAATCAAATCAATCCAAATATTATTCATACAGCGCCAAATCATAACAGAAGTTACCTCATGTCACTTTACATAAAGCGCCGGTCGAAACCAGACTCTGCAGACAACTTACAGAAACCCAACAGAATCCTCCAGGAGCAAACACTTGTGACTGGTGACAGTGGTGAGGAAAAACTTCCTTTTAACAGGCATATTCAAGATGTATTGTCTAAAAACAAGTTCTTATGTCTCACTGGAAAGTTACTCTTTTCTGTAGGTGATTATGTCTTATTATAAGTGTGATGAGATATTTTGACTAGAAATCAGAAAAACACACTTGGTAAGATTTAGATTTTTGCAGTGTAACTGTTTCAGATACTGGACAAACGGAAACAAACACAAGTTCTCTAGCTGGTCTTACTGTACATAATGGAAATAAATATCTTGTCTTTGCCTCAGGAGGACATCCAACAGAAGGAAGGTCACATGCGTTGGGGCGATGGATTCATCATTGTGTACGACATCACAGACCGAGGAAGTTTTGAGGAGGTTGCACCTCTTCGGAGTCTATTAGAAGAAGTGAAGAAGCCAAAGAACGTACCCCTGGTCCTGGTGGGTAACAAGTCCGATCTGGACCACATCAGGCAAGTCAGCACAGAGGAGGGGGAGCGACTTGCTGCAGAAATGGCGTGTGCTTTTTACGAGTGTTCAGCGTGTGCAGACGAGGGCGGCACAGTGGCCGAAGCTTTTCATGAGCTCTGCAGAGAAGTGAGACGCCGGAAAGCAGTGCAGGGCAAGACCAGACGTCGGAGCTCCACTACACACGTCAAACAGGCCATCAATAAGATGCTGACCAAAATCAGCAGCTAGGAAAGAGCCACGCAACTGTCAGCTGAAACAAGAACAAAAAGAAGAAAATCTACGGATTTCTCCTGTAAATGTCGCCCGCAAATATTGACTCCCAAAATATATATATTTGACTGAAGAGGAATATGTTCAATTTTTCAACAACCTGGGACAACTCAGAATATCCCACATGCATCTGGAGGAGGTAAATGACTTAAGATGTGAGCTCCCATTTGTGCTTACTGGGATCATATTCATCCTGGATACTGGGGAGACACATTGGTTTCATATTGACTCAACGTGATGAGGTTCTCAACCTGTCTTTAACTCATGTATCTCTAATAACCAGTGAGCACTCTAGTAACAATGCATGCAAACTGTCACATTTAGCATGCAAAGGATCAACCCATTTATTGACAGTAAATGAGAAGATTAACAGTTTCCTCTCTGTCTTGTCTCTAGAGGGATATTGTGTTGTGCTTAGGCCCACATGTGTAGTGTGTAATTGTTCTTTCAACAGTGATTAAAGAAAAATATCAGAGAGCTACTGTTAGCCAAATGTAAGTCCAACATCCTTCTCCCACATTAATCTTGGAAAATTCCTGGATTTGTTAAGTGCGTGTCTTTCAAACAAACCATGAGGTGAAGTTCACTATGTTCTGTTGACATTAAATATTCTGTAGTGGGCTTTAACTCCCTTTGTTTGTCAAAGACATATATGTACTCAAGATCTCCATGCTTTGCCTCATGAAACCAAAGCACAATTTCAGAAGTCCAACATCTTATGAGAAATGTTTTCTGTAAAGCCGACAAAAGGAAAGCAGCTGCCGTCCCCCATAATATTGCACATTCCAGGGATGTTCTTCTTGGCTGTAAATTTGTTACTGTAAACTACAGTATGTATGATAGAGTCTGTTGCCTTAAGCAGTGCTATGTCTTAGCTGTGTACAGAAGTGAAAGGTATCTAAAGTAGATGATACTGTGTAATGTCTGTTTTTCTCTTCATGGATGTGAACTGTATCTGACTTAACAGCCAGCTGTGCACTTGTAATTAAAAATTGAGACATGTCCCACAAAATACCCTCTTAATGTGTGTGGCGATGTAAATATCATGATGTTAAACCAAAGGACTAAGTGTAGACAGTGTTTATGTGACAGATCAATGATTTTTTTTTTTTTTAGGAACATCCCTCAGTTAGCTTTAAGAGCACAACTAAATGTATTACCTATAAGTTATTTTAATATTAGATTCCATTAACATTATGGTTGCTTTTATATTTCTTTTGTCCCTTTTTAGTTATGTCAGAGATCATCAAATGCCACTTTTGTGGAATGTGAGTGTTTCCCACTTTAAATATTTTTGGGGTTTTTTTTTTGTAAGTAACTCCTACATTTAATGGTAGCTCAGTTGAGAACACAAAAAATTAAATCTCCTTTCTTTGGGTTGGGTAAAGCAGAGAGGAGTGGCCCAGCTATCTGGCAGATAATTACTAGAAGCAAAAATCCCATAATAACCAGGGGAAGCAGCCACAGTGCTACTCCTCATCCGAACCAGTTGAAGTGTAAAGGACAATTTCAGATTTTCCAACCACCTTAAACGTATTCTCAGTTTGTGGCTGCATAATTCTAAAAAGCACAGGAGAAACAAAATCAGAAACAGGTGGTTCCAGGCACAACAAACCCCACCCGTCACACGTATTGTAGCCTATTTTGACTTGGATCCAGCTGACGTCCTCATGTCTATGCGTGTGCTGATGTCAGCATATCAAGTGCATCTATATATGTGCCAAGTCTGAAACAAAATTGATGTTTTATAGACATTTGAAATTTCGCCCATTATAAGTAAATGGCAGAAGAAAAAATATTTTGACTACTTTTCCCAAAATGTAGCTAGCTATGCAGGGTCACTGGTAATGTATACACCCAGTTTGGTATGAATTCAACCAATAGTTTTGCTGCTACAGACATTTGAATTTTCACCGATTACAAGTAAATGGAAAAAAAAGAAGATTTTAAAAATTCATAAAACATTTTAACTTTAACCTACTGTTCCCAAAATGTAATCACATCTATTCTGCATTACTGGCAATCTATTAACCCAATATGGTATGAATTCAACCAATGAATTTGCTGCTACAGACATTTGAAATTTAGCTCATTATAAGTAAATGGGAAAAAAGATTTTAAACTTTCATAAAAAATGTACACTTTGACCAACTTTTCCCAAAACATAATCACATCTATTGTGCATCACTGGCAATCTATAAACCTAATTTGGTATGAATTCAACCAATGATTTTGCTGCTACAGACATTTGAAATTTAGCTGATTATAAGTAAATGGGGAAAAAAAGATGTAAGAGTCATAAAAAATGTACACTTCGACCTACTTTTCCCAAAATATAATCACATCTATTCCGGGTCACTGGCAATCTATAAACCCAATTTGGTATGAATTTAACCAATAGTTTTGCTGGTAGAGTGTTAACAATCAAAGAACCAAAAACAATACCCCTTCAGGAGGCGGAGTAAAAATACAATTCATGAACAATAGGGAGACAATCTTCGGCATCACACATGAGATACAGATGAGAGGATGTGTTCAAGTTGACATATTTTAGCCTCAGACCTTTGAGCTCACATCACCCTTCAGTGGTTCTGAATACCACTGGAGCTTTGACCAAAGGGTCATACTCCAGATTTGATGCCCCAGGTGGCTAATAGGATCTGCAGTCTCAAACGCCAGTGAGTGATCTGCAACCACAAAGCTGTGAGTGCACAGACACACTAAGAAAAACACGTCAGAGGATTAAAAGATACATTCATAACTTACATATTTTACAAAAATACCAGTGAAGATATGACTGGGGTTATTATGGTTTAGATTCAACCTGTAAACAGCTGCCGTATTCCTTTTCAGGAGAGACACAGAACATGGGCTATGATTTCTGTTTCTAGCCAAATAAATATTTTACTCCAGTAGTCACTCTTTAAACCATAAAGACCCAAACCTCCACTGGCGACCAAAATCATCTCAATACATGTAAATGACTGGTGTAAAATCATGTATTTTCATGGTCATTAGATATGACCCATTTGGACGTTCAAAGGCTCTGTAGTTACCGTGGAAACACCGTCATCTTCTTCAACATTGATTCACCAGTAAAACCCATGGAGTTTAATAAATGACAGTGGTTGTAGATGCTTGTTTCTACATTCAGTGCTTGACATATTTTGCCTAAAACATCAACTTTTCTTCAGTTTTTTTCTTTTTCTAACCCTGTAACGCCAAACATATCATATTTGATACACGAGTTTTGAAGCCCTCTATGTGATCAGAATTATTTTTCTTGAAAAACCTGACGTATACAATTAGATACGTGCAATACACAAATAATCCACCAGGGGGAGGAATTCATTCACCAGAGGTCTTTCCAGTGAGACTACCAGACTGTCATTAAAGAGGAGGGAGGCAGAACTTTGTTAATTTTGAAAAGGAATTACCAATTTGTTAGACATGTTTGTGTTATGTTTTTGTTGGTTCAGAAATAATATTTAAGTACTGAGACCTGATGTATCAAATATGATACAAATATGAAACTCATACATGGAAATTGATATTTGAAAAGCCTTTTTTTTTGGTTGTTCAGAAGGACCAATAAAGGCTCCAGTTTCAAAGAACTGGAATTTTCTGTCAATGATTTAATGGTTCATGCTCTACAGTGTTAATATAATAACCCTCAACTCTTATCTGAGCTTTTATTAACACCTATATGATAAATAAATTTAAAATAGGAATATACCTGATTTTTACAGAAAAACTGCAAAATACAGAGGATAACATAATAATAAATGCTGATAAATCACTTGAGAAAAGTTGAATGTAGAGGGAAAAAAATATTTTGGAACTGCCACAAAAGTAGCTCTGGGTCTTTATGGGTTAATCTGTTTTCATCTCCCAAACCAACTGAAAAATAACTCTTTCACAGTGACATACTCCACTTTTTTCACCAGATAGTTGCTAAGTGTGTTTGCTTTTTGATGCTGAGTAGTGGGTGCTTTTATAACACTGGGTTCACAACAGATAAAGACCTCTGTGGATGGAAGGTTGATTTGAGCCGAGAGAATAAACCAAACAAAAAACACATATGACTAAAATAAACTCCAACAATAAACTACATTGCACTGCTCCCCCAGTGTCTGAACTTGTGGATTGTTGTGATAATTCAGTGTTATTTTCCATTAAGAGTGAGTCTTTTAACATTCCTCCAAGATCTGCACTGCAGTGATATTCATGAAACACAGTCAGGCATTCATCAAGGACGAACCTTCTGATTTGGAGATAATTGTTCTTCACTCCATTTTTCAACATTAAAGAGCCCCAGGCAAAGAGCCTAGAATGGTAACAGTTAAACTAGAAAATGTCAGTATAAATGTTGAATGTATCCCTTACTTGTTGCAGATTTGATGCCTAAAATACCCCAAAAACTGAGGGGGCTGATGGCTGAAGTGGTGTGTGCATGCCTTCATTTCCTGTCATGCTGAGATTCTCTGAGAAGGTTGAGAAGTGGGGTCAGGAAACAGGCTGGCCCACTCATTACGCTCAAAAGACTAGAGCTGAAAGGTCCACCCCAGCCGGAAAACCAAAAAAAAAAAGTATGAACGCGCAGATTGAGAAATTCTGGGGTGTTTCTTAAAATAACAATTTGATGTATAGCTGATGCTGATACCAATGTTATTTTGTATTTGTTTATGTTATTGCTGTTACCCCCCAGCAAACAAAGAAATCTTCATATTAGATAAACTGTTTTAAATTCTCTCATCCCACCATCTTTTATTGGGAACAAATACATCTACAACTGGTGATACTGGTATACTGATGTGAAAATTCAGCTGATACGTCGATGCATCTCTGCAGAAAACAGAAAATGTTTCAATCAAGCTGAAGAGAAGAGGAAATAAGAAGCAGACAACTGATCCCACGCGGGGTATTTTGGCTGGGGGGGGGTCTTCCCTCCTGTGTGAATGTGACGAAAGCACAGATGGGCAATAACATGTGAGGATGCAACTTGGTGAAATAAGTTCTCACAGTCCACATTTCTCACCAGCATAACAGAGGGCATGAGAGGGCAGTCAGAGGGCAAAGACAGGAAAAAGACTCCGAAAAATGCACTTGGACTGAAAACCAATGGCCATTTTGTCTCTGTAAGAGGCACCCCTTGTATAACCATAACATTATTAGCAATTTCTACCAACACCCTTTATCTAGCTGTTATTGTTAATGCTATTGGATATGAATTCTGGTTCAGTATTATTTATTATGCTAATAACATCACTGATATTACCACTGTCCACTGTCTCATCTTATTCCCGTTTCCCTGTCTTGTCTTATGTCTGTTTTGTCCCAGTGTCTTGTCTCATCCTGTCCCTGTACACTTTTGTCTACATGATCCCTCCCTCTATATATATTTATACAAGCAAGAAATGGATGAACATGTGAATATAGCGTTTGAGATTGTTACTTAAAGACAAGCTGTAATTAATAATAAAGTTGTCCTCTGAAGAGGGGTGGTGGTAGGGGGTTTAAAAAAAAAAAGTCTCTCTGACTGAACAAGGAAGTCACACTTTTTACACTTGTACTATGACATAGGTGAGTAGTTCAGTGCAAGGAAACCGTAAAGGATTTTGCCTCAATGTTGAACAGACTGAATGTCTTTTCTTTGTCTTCAAAATCAGCTGTAACATCACAGCATTGTTCTCAGCCAGTGTAAAATATTCATCCAACACTCTTGGAGTCAAGGCAACTCTCTCTGCTGACACTAATCCTGCATCTCCAGAGCACAGCCAACCTCTCAAAAGCCAAAAATATTTGTCATATCCTTGAAGAGGCTGAATTCCCCATACATCCTGTTCAGATATGCAATCATGAGGAAAATTAGATCTGCAGTGATTTCAGCATATTCACATGAATAACCATGAAATGAAACAATGATTGACAGGCCGACAGATGGAGCTCTACATGCAGCAGCTGCTTTATCATAGCGGATAATGTAGACGCATCAGGATTTTCCTGGCTCTAAATGAGGTGGAAGTAGTATACCATCCTTATCATCCTCACTTAAAGGGACATAACTTAAAGGGAACCGAAATCTTCTTTTTTCTTGGCCTTTGGCAAAGCAAATTTGTTCAACACAAAAAGGCAGCCAGACTACCATTCTGCTGTTAGGATGCTGGACAACACAAGTTAAATAAATAAATGGAGAGAGAGAGAGAGAGAGAGAGAGAGAGAGAGAGACAGTAAGACAGAAAGAAAGAAAGAAAGAAAGAAATAAAGAAAGAAAGAAAGAAAGAAAGAAAGAAAGAAACAAAAAA
>JAPTYQ010057164.1:0-10171 GCA_029814465.1 Ostorhinchus cyanosoma
GGCGGGGGGAGTCGGGGGAGGCCGGGAGGCGAGCCGAGCTGTGTGAGGCGGCTCCGACGCCGTCCCTTTGGGTGTTTTTGACGCCGTCGCTGACACAGTGTAATTTGTTGCCTTTCTGTTGTTTCATTTTGTCATCCATCTCATCGAGGCGCTGGGCCCGAGCGTCGTCTCCTCCACAACGACGCGTAATTGGTTTGCGAGGCGGCTTTTTGTCTGTGACAGTTGTGCAGCATATGGCGAAGATTAATGGAAAGTGTCCTAAAAATCCCTTTTAAAAACTGTTGCAGTGCGGCGGCATTAAATGGGTGTCTGATTCAGAGGGTTGAATAAGACAGAATGAAACCGCTTTTTCCATTTAGACTTTTCACTAACGGTGCTGCTGAGTCGACTTTACAACGTCTGAACTCAAACTGATCAAACAGATACAATAATAGGACAAACGGGGTCTACAAAGGCGCGGAACGTTTGGGAACAGGCGGAATATTCTGAAAATAGCACTTCATTTTCTCTCAGGTCTTATTCGTTCAGGTTTTTCACATTTTATAGTGAAAAGATAGTTTGTAAATGTTAATGTTTCCATAATTTCATTTTATTTTTGGCACTAAAACAGAGAAAAATAGTCATTATTTAGAATCAGATTAGATTAGATTAGATTAGATTAGATTAGATCAGGGTATTTTAGGATTAGATTAGATTAGATTAGATTAGATTAGATTAGATTAGATTAGATTAGATCAGATCAGATCAGGGTATTTTAGGACTAGATTAGATTAGATTAGATAGAACTTTATTGGTCGTTTGGGCAGAACCCTCAGTAAATCGAGGTTCCAGTAGCAGCACAAACATGAAATACCACAAGAAAAAAGCAAAACTACTATAAAAACAGTTGTGAAAATTGCAGTTGCACGTTGGAAAATACTGGTACAAACTACACTTGCACCGTCAGAAGTGAGACCTAAGGCTATATCACTGAGCGCCTCCAATCCTTAACCAAACAGCCATGACGTCCAAAATCGAATCAGTTCTTCCTCTTCATGATATTCATTGATATGGAAAATATGGAATTTCTAGACCCAATATTTTTGAAGTTATCGGCAGCGGTCGGACCTAAAACATAAGATCCACGACACTCTGTTTGGGGATATAACAAGTGGCAGAATAGTAATAAATATTATTATTATTAAGTATCTTATTATGTTATATTATAATATGCACAATATATTTATAGTTGAATAATCACAGAATAAAACTACTAATAGAAACCAGGCAAAGTAGTTATAGTAGTAGTAGTTAATATTATTGTATGTGCAGTATGTTATGCACAAAAAGTTAAAGTGATGAGCAATAATCAATGCCATGACGACAGTATATTAAAAGTGTAACGTAATATTTTCACATTAAACCAAGATTATTCCAGCTGTTATTTATCGGTTATTATTCTTTTATTTTGCGGTCGATCATATGGACCTGGATCTGGAACCTGAACTCAAACCACATCCACGTTGACTCTTAATATCTTCAGTGTAATTTTTTTTTGCACTAAAATCGTCCCGTTCCGGATCGGACCCTTCGGCGGTCCGTCCGTGGCCCGTGAGCCGCGTGTTGGACCCCCCTGCAGCGAGGCGTCAGGAGCTTCGTGAAGTCACCTCCACCTTCTTTTCCGTGTCCGATGTCGTGGTCTGTCTGTGCGACTGGTTGTTCAGCGACACATCCGTAGATCTGGGACGAGCACCGGGAACCAGGAAAGTCTGAGGCCAAGAAATAGACGATGATCCGGGTGAAGAAAGTGACAGAGCCTCAGGAGGACGAGCAGACCATTAGGAGAATGAGGAAGGATGTCAGGCTCAGGAGCAGCGGCCTGGACGAGCAGAGCTTTTAGACGCAAAGTGAAGGATGGAGAGGCGAGGAAATGCAGCCCTGGATCAAGACAATGCACTCAAAACGTCGACTTTTATCCCCATTCCACTTAGAACGGAGGTGTCGAACATGCATGAGGTCAAGTGGGTCAGACTAAAAACACTAAAACACTGTCATCATAACCTGGAAATAAAGACTGCCACAGGTTTTTCTTTGTTTTACTGTAAAAAAAAAAAAAAAGTTGAATGAAATAATCAGATAAAAACTGACCAAAGTTCAGATCAAACTGGACTAAAATAAGAGCATGAGATGAGAATGACAAGAAATATATTAGAATCAGAAAAACAGATGAAAACGAGATTAATTTAAGACTAAACAAAAGAACAAGATGAAAATGGGACTAAAACCTGGCAAAAAAAAAGAAGATAAAAGGGAAAAATGACAAGAAATCAAGTCAAGTGGACAAAACACTGGTTCTAGATAAAGTTCTGAGGGTTCTCCATCGTATTTAACTAAAAGACCTTTAATGTAAAGTAATGACGTGAGTTTGGAACCAAAACAGTCACATTTGAAAAGAGGAAAGTGTTCAACCTGGATTTAAACACAGAAGAAAAGACATTAAAACTATAAAATAGGGTTTTTAAAATGCATTAAAACCATACACACACACATATATATATATATATACATACATACATAGATACATACATATGTCTAAGTAAATATACGTGTACGTTTGTGTTCTCCACACCTTTCCAGCCTTTTCATATCGGTCGTTCTGCATTTATTAGAATTTATTTTCACGTCAGCAAAAACGAAGCTTCGACGCTTCCTGCAGCGTTTCAACGACACTCCGACGCTGATCTAGTTTGTCACAGAGCAATAACACAGTCGGACAGAAATGCAAACAGATATGGTACATTTCTTTTAATTTATCGTCCTGCGGCTGGAATGACCGCAGCACCACACTGTCCACCGAACAGCTGATCCGGTCCAAGTCCAGCTAAAGACAACAACGTCCAGCTAAAGCCACTCATGCCTCGTGCAGACGGATAATTTGAGGAGCAGAGTTTTTGCATAACGTCGAGGGTTATTTATTACGTTGAATGTTTCCAGGGTTGTTCTGGGAAAGGCAACGTGGAATTCATTCATTACGCCGTCGTTATTTGTTGCTCTCCAGAACCCTTCGTAATTGGGACTTAGCTGGATTTGTCTTTAAAAGGTACGGCGTTTATGTCACATCGGGTCCTGAGAGGCTGTTTAGCGTCGAATATAAATAAATCCATATTCACAGTGAAAAGGTTTAAGAGTAAATCTCTCAGCGGGAACCTTTGATGAATGGCTCTCGGGACCTAAATTGGCAGCGTTACCGCAGTCGGGGTACCTGACGGCGTGAGCTCCAGCTGAACGCCGCCGCTGTTTTACATTTAAACAGTGGAATGGGAGTTTTAGCTCCATCCATCTGCATTTTTCAAAGAGCGCAAGCGTCGCCCGTTTGTCGTTTTATAGTCGGCGGCCTCGAAGGCAACACCGTCGAACCAGCAAAACTCTGCCGCTTTTTTTTTTAACCTCTAAAAACCCAAACATCCAAAACCATCTACTGATCTAAACTGTTCCACGCCTGTTGATCCTTTAATTCTGTCAATGCCTGTAAATAATTGTTGTAAAATGCAGTTTGTCGTCTTTTCACGGTCATCACTTATGACCCATTTGGACGTTCAGAGGCTCCATAGTTACCGTGGAAACACCGTCAGCCTCTTTCTAATATTAACAGTCGAGGGCGTTCAGGGGCCACATGCAACTCAACAACTCAAATAATCACATAATACCATAAAAATAATGACAACTTCAAATCTGTCCTTGGTTTAAGGTGAAAAAAGTAAAATTAATAACCTGAACAAATATGAACAAAATGAAATGTTGAGCAGATGTTTCAGGTTTTTCACATTTTCATAATGGAATTTAATTTTCATATTAACACAAAAAACACCCTGAACCCCCCTTGACCTTTGACCTACATTTACCAAAATTTAATAGGATCTATTCTGGACCACCTCGCATCTTTCCTGAAAATTTTGTGGAAATCGATCCAGTAGTTTATGCATAAAGTTTCTGAAAAACAGACAAACAAACAAAACTGAACCAACAATAAATACAAGAAAATCAGTGATTTTCACAAAAAAAGAGGATAATATCATAATAAATGGTGATAACTCACTTAACCCATAAAGACCCGGTGCTACTTATGTGGCTGTTCCAAAATAAATGTTCCTCTATTTAACTTTTCTGAAGCAATTTATCACCATTTATTATAATATGATCCTCTGTATTTTTTATATTGTTGTTCACGATATTCTAGTAGATTTTTTCTTCCGTACTGTCGAACTTCTTCTAAAATATCGTGCAACAGTTTATGTCCTGAAGTTCAGTCGACATCTTCTTTATCGTTTATTTAAAAAGCATCTGAAAAAAGACTCAAATGAACGGAACCGTGTACCGTTTATTTTTGGGGAAGTGTTCACATTAGCCTTTTTTCGCCTCCTGCGCAGCGACGTTAATTGTTTGTAAATTGTGTTGTTTCTTTTTTTCTTTGCTATTTATGATGTGCAAATAAAGAAATTAAATTGACCCTTTCATGCATGAATTACAAGAATCTTAATCAAGAGTTTTCTTCCTGTTTTTATTCCTCTTGAAAAGAAAA
This sequence comes from Ostorhinchus cyanosoma, assembly GCA_029814465.1. Taxonomy (NCBI): domain Eukaryota; kingdom Metazoa; phylum Chordata; class Actinopteri; order Kurtiformes; family Apogonidae; genus Ostorhinchus; species Ostorhinchus cyanosoma. The sequence continues at coordinate 4,559 of JAPTYQ010057164.1, forward strand.
AAGAAACAATGCGATTGAAAATTTTCTTCTGAACCTATTTTTCCGAACACCATGTGTTTAATTTTTGAAGCAAAGAAACATGTATTTAATGATATATTGTGTGAAAACTTCAATAAAAACATTTTTTATGTTGCTTCTCACATTTTAATCTCTAATACTCGTCACTACTCACTTCATAGACGATGACATTATGTTATTTCAGTTTTATAACAAGCAATTGATTTGCACTCAAACATGTCACTGCAGATCAACTTTATGAAGAACAGCATCGTTAGTAATGTATGAATTATCACGTATGAGATGATGCAGAAGCGTTCACTGCGTTGGCAGAAATGGACCTAAAACATGAATCCATCCATGGACAGAACAGTGACCACTATGCACGAAAGGGTTCAATTAAATTCAATTAATTCAACTCCACAGGTCAGATAGTTTAGCAGCAGTTGGAGGGTTCAGATTCAAACTGCATGAACTATTAGGGTCCAAAGACACAAATAACTGAAGCACAGACTAATACAAGTGGGTTTAGATCAATATGAGCCCTTTAAAGTGTGTTTCAGTGCATTTTATATGTAAATAACAGAACTTTTCAACAGTTTTTCTTTGCAGACCTGAAGTACCATCAGTACTAGTGTAAGACGAGGAGAAATATTTGAGTTAATTTTCAAATGTGCAACAAAAAACAATAATCCTTCTTAGTTTTTGCAAATGAAACGGATAAAACGAGAAACAAAAACATGTGCACGAAAACAAAATATGCCTTCATTTGCATATTTGAGAAAAGCAGTGGAAGGAAGTAGATCTTCTTTAATCCCGCCCCTTCACCACAAAACACTCCGTCTATAAATAATTCTTTCCCCATGAGTTAATATTGATAATTGTCATGATAAATGTCAGGTCATAGTTTATTTCCAGTTTAACTTTTGGTTTAAAGCCTGAAAAAACCACATGGTTATTTGTGGTTTTCCTGCTTCTTTACGGTCAGAACATGACAAACACTCGCTGAAGCGGTGAAACTCTCCAGAAATCTCACTGCAGAATATTCAACGTTTGAAATATGCACAAATGAAATAGAGGAAAGTGTTTTAGCTGACGACAGAAATACAACGAACCTAAAAGATCAAGAAAAATACGTATATTTAGCACAAAATGGATTCTTTCTGCTTGATTATGATGGAAAATACACAGATTACCAACCCTCTGCATTTATTTTTAACCCTTTCATGCATAAATTATGAGAACCTTATTCAAGATATTTTTCCTGAGTGTTTTTATTCCTCTTTAGGCATAAAAAAAACAATGCAATCAAGTATTTATTGTTGTTTTTTTAAGGACTTCCACTCAGCTGGACACCATGCATTTAATTTTTGAAGCAAAAAAACATGTATTTAAAACCTAATATCAGAATGTGATATGGAAAACTGCAATAATGCTGTTTTCCCACATTTTAATCTACTCTAATACTAGTTATTATTCACTTCATGGAGATAATACACACAAAAAACCTGTTTTGTTGATTTACACTCAAACACGTCACTGCAGATGAGGTTTTTCAGGAACAGCATTTTTACAGGAACAGTATGAATTACAGTGTATGAGATGATGCATAAGTGTTTACTGTGTTTTAGCTGATATGCAACTAAAACAAAAATCCATGAGTGCACAAGAGAACAGCTGGACAACAGCTGGAGTGACCAGTGAGTATGAAAGGGTTCATTCAAACGTACTAATATATATGTTAAAAAAAAAAAAACTCAAAACAAGATCCACATTTTGCTTATTTTCCAGGGTCAGTGGGTCTTTTTAGCATCAGTCAATCCAAAACATAACCACACACGCACACGCACACACGCACACGCACACGCACACACACACACACACACGCACGCACGCACGCACGCACGCACGCACGCACACACACACACTATAGCTTCTAAATTGCTGCGTTTTGTGATTATATAATTGCACACACTGACAGTCTGATTCATCATCATCGTTTCTCGTCTCCTTGGAAACATGAAGCTTCCTCAAAGCCTCGTCTCACGTCAGATCGGCCTCTTATTGGATTTCGTTCCATATTTGGATATTTATTTTGGTGGTGGATAGAACGGAACGTTATCGGTTACATCCACGTCTCCTTTAACTGATCATTTTAACATTTTAAGACGTAAACCACCGACCGCCTGACGTGTAAAGGTCGTTTTTAGCTTTTTCTGCGTTGACTTCCCACGGTCTGTGAACGCGACTCGATGACTGAACCGTCTCAAATAAAAACCTGGAGAAAATCACACGCTGGTTTCTTGTTATAGCCAGCGTTAAAGACCTTATAAATAAGTGGTTCCAGGCACAACAAGCCCCGCCCCTTGAAAACGTTTGACCTGATTTGCTCTATCTCTTATCATTGTGAAAACACATTTATGGTGACCTTGACCTTTGACCTACATTCGCCAAAATTTTATACGATCTATTCTGGACCACCTCACACCTTTCCTGAAAATGTCTTGGAAATTGGTCGAGTAGTTTTTGCGTAAAGTTGCTGCTTTAATAGCAACATCAGCCTGGTTTGTTTCCTATTTTCCAGCCTTTTCAACACCTTCTTTTATGTCCAGTTCTTCAGAAACAGCAGATCCATCACTCGTAACAAAAGCCAAAGCCTGAACTTCAGATCTGCCAACTTTTTATTCCACCCGAAGCCAGAAAAGGGCGGTGAAGCATGTGATATCTGTCTGTAGACGCTGCCACACCAAACGGCTGCGCTCGTCGGTTTGGATGACGGGGGAAGAAACTGGCGACCATATGGTTTCATTATTCAGCTCCACCAGTGGCTTCAGGCTCAAACACTTCCTCCGTTGTTTTAATATTATGGGGTTTGGCTGTAGGTAGAAGCAGACCTTCGAGGCACCTGCTTGGTTTCGGTGGTTGAACTTTTACTTCCACGTGGGTTTTTAGTTTTAAATCAATCAGATTCTCGGGCTCATTTAACTTTGTTCTTTTCAGGTTTTTAACGACTTTGCATATTTATCCCTAAACCTCTTTGTTAAGAAAAAAAAAAAGAATGCAAGAAATACATGCACTGCACTGAAACTTAAAAAAGAAAAACAAAAAAACCCCTCAGATGTTAATGTCTTCTGCAGGTAACGTCGGTGTTTGGCGTGACCTCTGCTTGGATTCCGTTCGTTGTCAGTCTTTCGGATCGACCATGGAAATCTTTCTAAATCTTCTTGTGATTTATTCCACCAAACTTCCTTCATAACATTGTAAGGTTTTTCTTCATGCTTCTGCTCTCTTTTATCCCTCAGATCAATCCTATAAAGCTTTCATAATATCCATATTTTGTGAGTAGTTTTTAATTTTCATGCTGTTTGTATATTTCCTGAATATTACAGTTGTGTGGATCTTGATGCAGACTGAGAAATGCATAAACTCGTCGGTTGAAAATAGCTAAAAGACGAAAACCAATATATTTTAGTTCATTTAACTAGTGCGAAAATGGGATTTCCACTCAGTCTTGCTCCCTGACCACTGCTTGTTTACTCGCACTCGACTGTAATTCATCTAATAAAAAGGTCCAGTGTGGTGTATTTATGGCAATTTAATAATTGTTTTTTTGTTTTTTACTGAATTTACACCTCTCTCTCTTATAAGTAATAGAGAAAGCACAATTAATGCCATACACATTAGCAGTGGTTTTTATGCTTTAATTCTGTCGTGTCTTTCCAGTGTTGCGTGTATCTTGATGCAGACTGAGAAATGCATAAACTGAATCAAACAGCTGTTTAATCTAAACCAGTGCATTTTAGTTCATTTAACAAGTGTGGAAATGGGATTGCCACTCAATCTTGATAACTGACTGCTGCTTGTTTACTAGCACTCGCACTAATATAAATAAAATGGTCCAGTTTGGTGCAATATGGCAGATTTTACTTTTTTTTTTTTTTTTTTTTTTTACTGAATTTGCACCTCTCTCTTTCTCTCGCTTGTAAGTACTTTACCAGTGTATATAAACTTAAATTCTGTCATGTGTCTTTCCAGTGTTGTATTCGCCTTTACTTGAACCCCACCCCCGCACTCCCCGACATCTTGAAAATGTTTCTTGCAGATTAGGCTACGATAACAAAGACTTGTCTATAATGTCGCCGCACAGCACAAATCGCTCTCACTTTCCTCGCGGAACTAATACGAACACAAGGCTGACGATCAGCAGCAATAGGTCGACGCGTCTTTGTGTTTCCCATCAGCCGGGCCTTCAGCGCTTCAGGAGTGAGAAACACAAAGACGACGCAGCCACATCAATCTCATCCCTTCGCACCCAGATGCTGCTCAACACTCTCCACCTGCCTCGCCACGTCTGCCAAATTAATCTGTGTGAGGAGATGAGTTTGGGATGAATTCATCTGTACTAGATGAGAGAGCAGCTCCCATATGTTGGGCCTGCTGGGAACCTGAGAGCCGTATCCTTATTTCCCCCGAGGCTGGAGTCGATGTAACCCGGGCCGAGGCTAAATCGAGTCGAGATAGGGGAGCGTTATCTGCCGAGGCTCCCGAGAGCGAGCCGCCACTCACACGGCCAAGCAGAGGTTTCGTATCCTTAATGTGACCCACTTCTCCTGACGTTACCCGGCGTTATGATAGCTCCTTATCCTCCGTCTGGAGATGAGGGGGCGTCTGAGGTGAAGTATACCGTGAAAGACGCTGCCTTGAATCCAAATCATCAACAGAAGCAGAACAAAGCAGAACACGACGTACAAGACGGAGAGTTTAAGAAGTACAAAGCGCAGTAGATTACATCTCGCCGGCTACGAGTAAGGTTGGATTTTTCCATCATGAGGTGAAGTCAGATAGAGGAAGAAAAAAAAAAAAAAAACCCAAAATTGAGCTTGAATGGAAGGTATTAGGATGGGGGTGTCAAACATACGGTCTGTGGGTCAAACCGGGCCACCAAAGGGTCCAGTCCAGGCCATGGGGCGAGACTGGGTAATATAAATGAAGATATTAACCATCAAGGACGTGAAAATCCTTTTATTTCAGGGATCACATTCAGACCAATACGACCTGAAGACGGTCAGAGCAGGAAAATACTAACATATAACTAATGACAACTTCAAAGTTAAGCGTTAAAATCAAGAAAAATGGGCGAAAATAATCAATAAAGATAATTAAATATAATCAACTGAACATAAATAATCAACAAGTGGTTCCAGGTACAACAAACCCCGCCCCTCGCAAACATCTTACATTGCGAAAACACATGTTTTGGCGACCTTGACCTTTGACCTACAGTCACCAAAATATAATGGGATCTATTCTCTTCTGTCCTCTGCTTCACGTCCGCCCTGACGTCATCTGAACACGCAGAGGGAATCCCACCTGCAGGCCCCGTTTACACTAATTTGCATATTTAAATGAGGGCGTGGAGGGGGAGGAGTCTGGTTCTCCAACATAAGAAGTCAATTCCACACTGATTGGGATGGACAAAAGGAATGAGTTCAGGTAAAAATCTAAATCTGACCAAGTGTATTTTTGTCATTTCTACTCAAAATATCTCATCACACTTAAAATCAGACAGAATCACCTAAAGAGGAACTTTTCAGTGAGAAATAAGAACTGATTTAT